>APFE030729940.1:0-25195 GCA_000404065.3 Pinus taeda
AGGCGCGAGTTTCATCTAAAAAAGTTACTTGTGGTCATTTCTAGAGCATTCTAGAAGATTGTTTGACGTGTATTGAGCGCCTCCAGATGGTTCATGTATCCCTATGAAAGAGGAACTTATCCCATCATGAGAGGCGCTACCCCATCCAAAAGAGGGGCTTATCCCATTGATGGTACACCTGATTAAATTCCTCTAGAACATTATAAATACAGGCATTGGGCCAGAGGAGGGGAGGTTGAAAGCTGAACATTCCAAAGGGTAGATGCTGCTGGAATTAGGACTTCCTTGTAGAAGCTTGTGAGGGGAGATTACCATCCTTTCTTGTTTCATTCGGAAGTGGGTGAGCTTATCAAAGTAAAGGAAAACTCTTGCTGGACCCTGGGAGGAACTTGCACAACACCAAGGCTCAGGTTGTAATGGTTTCTTTTATTTCCTATTAATACAAATAAGTCCATTCTTCTCAACAATTTGTTATTAATGAGTTGTTTCATATACTCCTTGGTCTGTATGTTGAATATGTTTTATTTTATGAGATATTCAGGTGCTATTTAATCGTTTGATTTTTAGTGAATGCAGGTTTCGTGAAGGAGGATCTCATCCGGATCAACGAGGCTGGACTACTACAGCAGCGTTGGACTACAGGTAGGATCTAAAACACTTGATTTCTTGTATGGTAAATGCATGTTTAGAGAAGGATTGCTCTTAATTGTCTTGTTTGTCACTAGAAAGTCTTAGGCTTCTAGGGAGGTCGGTTTTGTCCGCAAGATTAACTCTTTCCACATGACAAAAAGACAACCCTCTTTGGCATTCACTTAACCTTTTGAAACATTACTCTTTCACTTGAATATTTCCTTTGACAAATTGATCTTTTGATGGTCTTTGAGAACTCTTTGAATTTGACTTTTCTTTAATGAAGTTGGCATATAGAGATTGAGTTGGAAGCTTAGGAATAGTACTTATTACATGTAGTGAACAAAAAAATAAATGATAAAATAAGAATTTCTCTTTACAAATCATCTTCACATAGTGAAGAGATATTATTTGATTGCCCTTTACTTTCTAGTCTTATTCAAATGGAATGGAGTTTTATTGGAGCCTTGGAAACCCTAATTACCTAATGGGACCTTGGATGAACAAACTCCATGTTGACTTGACTGACGCAAAGACATGATGAAATGATCTTTTGTGATTGATGTATTCGCAGCAAGACACATGAAAGTGGGCTAAAAAATTTTGATTGTTTTAGAGGGGCTTGGAGTTTGATCTTGGGCTACCATCAGTGAGTAAATTTTTGCATGATGACCTAGGTGGAATGATAAAAATTTCAACATGGGACACTAATATGATATAAAAGAGTAATTTTGATCACTGATGGCAGTATGCAAATACTGACTCTAACAATGCACTCATAGCTTGCTTCAATGTTTGGTTAATTGTAAGGTATGGGTATGAGTCTATAGGGGTGCCAGAAGAAATGACCTTTTTTAAGATGATTACACTAATACATATGTGTCGAGATAATTGATATGTACTTACATGTAAGTAGGTGATACTTGTAGCATTATGTCTAATGACTATGAGTTGACTATGGATTATGACATGATCGTTAGTCTTGCTAAATGTTAATTTCAAATTAATAGATATCATTGTCTTGATTTTTGGAACATGTGGTTGACATGTGTGAGCAGTTGCAGGAAGCATGTTGGTATTATCCTCACAAGGTAATTGTTGATGTGTTTATATCGCTAACAGTCTGGTGATGTGACAATGCATAGTAACACTCAATTGTAGCAAGGAAAAGGTCAAAGAAAGGAATTGGGAAATAATTCCTTTGGGCTATGTTTGGAAACCCTAATTCAAAACAAATGAGTGCTTTCCACATAGGAATTCTTCTTAACCTTTATTTCATCTGACATTATGTGGATATGTGCTAGATTCATGAGCCTATATTCAAAAGGTATATTAGCTAGTCTATAGTTGCGAGTGGATTTGTCAAGGGAATTGGAGTCCCTTGAGAGATGGCGTGGATGCGTTTAGTTGCAAGAAAAGTTATTAGCACAACAAGGTAAGGTAATGCATGTATGTTGTATTTATTTATGCGCTGATAGTTATGTGTTTATGAAAGTATGAAGCAGGGAGTGCCATGGCAAGAGAGATTTCCATGAATCTTGAAGAAGGCTCAGGTTGATCTCTCCTTGGTAACCATGGGGATTGAGTCATGGTGTCTGTGGTTAGTCTAGTGCTTTGGGCCTTTTGTGATTCTTGTGTTTGATGTTTGATTTTACATGTGTCTTGTGTGTTATAGTGTTTTCTCCTCAAATATGTATGAAAAGAAAACACTTAATACTGTGGATGACAAGCAGTCTCAACAATATAAATGGCTGCTAAACATTGTAGATCTGTAGCAATTGATAGAAACAAAACCTACTAAAGTCTTCATCTATGCCACAATCATAGTTAAACAACAAAATGAAACAATAATAATAATTCCAATAATCCAATGGAAAACAAATATACAAAGAATAGATTTTATTATAACACTTGTGAAAGGAACAAATAAATGTTACTGGTCCCCCTCTATGGGAGGGTTCTTGGCTATCCTCAAACATATTCATCTTGTGTCAAGCCTCTATCCTCTATAATGTGTAAACCCAGCAAATAAAATGTTTGAGCTCAATGGGAACTCAAATGGAATAAAAATGGTGTGCGACATTGATAATAATCAGAGTTATAACAGTGAGTGCAACAATGAAAATAATCAAAAGTAAATAATGAATGGAAAACCATTCTATTTATAACAAAATATTGAGTTATCCTCGAATAATGAGCAATAAATAAATATTATTAACCCCATTCATGGAATAACCAGTTGGAATATTTTATTATATTTGGTTAGGAGGGAAAAAACATTTAAACGATTATTTAGAAATAATAAATAAATAAATGATTTATTTATCATCTCAAGAAATATGGTTAAGGAATAATAAACAAATAATGATTTATTTAATTATTCCTAAGAGATTTAGTCAAATTTGACAAGGAATAATAATTAATTAGTGATTAATTAATTATTCTTAGAGAATAATAAGATAATTAATAATTTTTCTGTTCATTTTTCATAACTGGGTCAAATATGACAAGGAATATTAATTAAACAATGGTTTAACTAATTATTCCTAGAAGATAATTAAATAAATGGGGCGAGACCAATGCAAGTCTCATTTTATGTTGTGGTACCTAATCTCAGTGAGCTAGCGGAGGCATACCTATACCCGCTGAGATAACTTAGTACAATAATAATGATGGGCCATAAACATGAAATTGATAAATGAAGTACATGTTGAATGGTACATGATATGCTAGCATAACTGAGCCAGAAAATAATACAATGTGTCCCATATTGATAATGAACCTGGAAAAAGCATGAGCCAGGATTGAATACAATATTTGAGTACATGAGATATAATGGCCCTTCCCTCAAAAAAATGGTGGGAGGGAGGGTAGAACAACCGAAGAAGCCCTGCTAAATAGGGAAGGCCTCTAGAAAACTGAATGGATCATCTGAAGGAGATGAGCATGCTATGAACACTGCGATCAGTAGGAACTGAACCCATCAAATCTGTGGAACTGCATTTGAGGTTGTATCATAATATGAAGGCATCCCGGCATGTGGGGGGCTACTTGAAGGGCCACCCCCTCATGAGGTTTGAAACATCTCACACACACCTGGGAATCACTAGTATAATCCACTGCATCACTAGACCATCAAGTGTATGAATCACGAACATGAAACAACCAATGGCTGGAGGATCAGTAGTTTCTGGGTCCCAGCCCTCTCCTGCTAGTCATGGTCTCCCTGCCCCCCCCTTCCCTTTGTTGTCTTTTATGATTTTTTCCCCTGGTTTCCTATTTCTTGGGGCCTTTGGTCCTTGATGTTCTTATAGTAGCTCTTATTTATGCTAATAACTTAATGGGATTTAGCTTGCAATTAATCTTTGGCTTTTTAACCCTTATGTAAGCCTTTAACTTTAAATATTAACATTTTCTTTCTAACCCTTATATTACTCTAATTTTTAACTAACTTGTATAGATAAATTTTGAATTAAAATTAATTTATTTTTTAATGATTTATCATTAATATATTTTAGAATTGTCCCTTTATCTTACATATTAATTAAATTATATAACTCACTTTTTTATATTACCCTAATGTTTATGACTTTCGTTACTAACTACTCTAATATTTAGATTTAATAACTTGGATTACGTACTATTAATGTAGATTAATTTATTTATATATATAATATCAAATAAATTATCGTATATCATAACCTTAAAATACCCTATAAATTTATATAATTGTGAACTTCTATAAATATCTATATAATAAATTAATATAATTATTTAATATTATTTATAATGTATGGAAGAACCCTATTGACTTCTGTTGAATTTAGTTAATTAGGGTACTTTTATAACATTTAATAATTTTATAACTAATAGACTATTGATATATATAGCTTTGTTATAATGTATTTTTTAATATACATTTTAATTATAATGTGGGTTAAAAATGGCCCATTTACTTGTTCTAATAAGAATTTAACTAACCAAGGTTTTATTAAATAAGGGTTATAACCCTAATCCGGTCCTAACTAACCAGTGAAATCTAGCCGTTATCTATATAGCCATTTTTATAGCTGCTGGAATTTTTGCTCTATTTATTTAACATGCAATGCCTGATCTACTCATTCAGCTTGTCCTGACGATGAACCACAATGGTTGGTTCGAAACGCGTCGACAAATGAAATTTCTTGTGATGTACGCCGAAAAATCTCTCATAAAATGAAACAACCAAGTCAAAGGGCAATGATGAGTCCCTTTGGTTGATCTGACATGCCGAAAAAGAATGGAAGTTGGAACCAAGATACACCGCTCTTTAGGTTGTTCTTCTAAAATAAATGTGTTGATGTCGACAGAATAATGCCCGCCGTCGGTGAGTCAATGATGATCCTTAGCTAAGGCACGAGGGAAAATAGTAATGTGATTGACAGACTGACACCAGGGATAATGGGAAAAGTGGGAGTGAGCGACAAAAAAATGACTTCCCTTGTCATAGCATAAAGTGCATGGTTGACTTGGAGGCGACTCACTTGACTCTGGAGTGGATGGTGGACAGTATGACTAGAGGCCAAAATGGGCAAGACGAGATGAATGGTATGCAAGGATGGATGGAATGTGAGAGAGACTCCATGGATACGAAGGTGACTCATTGCAGATGCTTTGAACAAGGTTGACTCGATGACGCTGCCACACAGAAAAGGCCCGGTGGGGACTATGAAATCATGAGTAAATGATGGTTACTCATGACGAAAATCGACACATGAGACAACAAGCACCAAGGGAAGGTGGTCCCTAAATTACTAGTGTCGCATATGAATAAATTCAATTTTGAAGGGTGATGAAGTGACCCTTCTTGGAAAATTGACTTCCTAGTGAAGTATGAAATCATCAAAAACGGAGAAAAGCCCGTTATAATACTTGATGAGATCTTTCCAATGGTGTTGAAGGTTCATTAAACTGAGCTACAGTCTGGTTGTAATGGGCCACCGAAAAATGATGGATTTTTCTATGAAAGGACATTTTCCCTCCAATTTGAATTCATTTGCTAAGTGAGCTGTGGTGAATTTGGAGAGGAGGAAGAGGCCCTAAATCTTGTGGAGATTGTAGTAGACAAACCAACCTTTGGAATTAGTATCTGCAACTTTCAGGTAGGTGGCCTTACTCATCTCTTCAATTTTAGTGATTTATTTCCTGAATTTTGGCACCTTGCAGCTCCCTAAGAGACCCCTGCTCCTCTTCACAGTTGCATCACACTTTTTGTGCCCATAAATGTGATCTCGCTCGCAAGAAACATGAGAAAACTTGTGAACTCGCACCTTCTAGGCAGAAAGCTTCGATTTGGGGCTGGAAAGAGGGGTGGTTTGTTGGCCTGGTGGGGGATGTAGGTTGATCAGTGTAGGCCAGTGTTTTCTTCTCTAAACTAAAAAGACATGTGGTATTTTGCAGGCATGGCAGAGCTGCAAATTAACTGGTGTGAGTGAGACTTGGATACCCTTCGATCCGAGATTCAAAGGTATCAGGGGGTTCAAGGGGTGTTAGCTCACTACGAGGTTCTCAAATTGAACAATGTAAACTTTGAAATAGGAACTGATATTGTTGCCCATTTCGTAGAGACAGTAAAAAAGTGACCCGATTGTGAAAATGGGCGATGCAGAACACACATATTTTTTTTAGAGCATAGTTTTTGGCACTTTAAATTTTTTTACGTACATTATGTTTTAGAATGTTAGTGATTTGCATACTAATTTTAAAAAGTGGTGATTCTGCATCAGGCCCTTTTTTTAAAAGACTTATTTTTTTACTTTAAATTTTCTAATGTATGAAATGTAAATAATTATTTTCTAAATTTAACAATTTTTGACACTTTAAATTTTTTAATGTATTAAGTGTGGATATTTTTTTAAATGTACATTTTTTACACTTAAAATTTTTATGTCAATTTTTTTTCATAAAAAAAAAAACAATTATAAAAATATAATATATAAGAGACAAATAAAACATAAAAAAAAATTAAAAAAAAGAAAAAAAAATTATCTTGTAAACCATAAAATTGGAAATAAAATAAAGACAACTATAAATATAGGTAGCTATTTTCTTTTTAAACAGACTTAAACACAAAACTACAACATAAATAAATAAATAACAAATAGATTAAAGTAGAAATAAAGAAGACAATAAAATTTAAAACTACTTTAAAATCAAGATTAAAAAAAAAACTAAAAAAAACCAAAATAGACTCAAATAAAAAAACCAAAAATCCAAAAAAACAATTAAAATTCATAATAATATAGATATTTAAAATAAAAGGAAATAAAAAAAAACTAACATTTAAATTCATATATATAATAATATATATATATTTGAACCTTTTTTAAAAAACCTATTTAAAAATTAAAAAAAACCTATATTTTCGATTTTTAAAAGATAAAAAACATTTAAAACTTTAAAAATCATATATTTATGATTAAAACTTTAAAAAACATATATGCATGCAGCGCCACCACCAAGGGTTGTGCCCCCACGGGCAGTGAGGTGGTGGATATCCAATTCCAAGAATAAAATAGCCACCCCCATGGCTGGCTGGGAGGTGGCTATCTGATTCCAAGAATTAGGCCGTCTGTGCGGGCGTGGCCGAGCGGTAGCTATCCAATTCCAAGAATCAGACAACCACTGCCCAGTCACCTATCGGGGTGGTTATGATTCACGGAATCAAATAGCCACAACTCGACTACCCGTGGTGGTGGCTATCCAATTACATGCAACTATGCTGCCTAGGACCATGCCCCCATGGGTGACCAGGCAGTGGCTATCTGATTCTCGAAATCAGATAACCACCGCTCGACCACTCGTGAGTGTGGTTATCCGATTGTCAAAATCGAATAGCCACTGCCTGGCCACTCATGGCGGTGGCTATACGATTCTTGGAATCAAATAGCCAACGCCCGACCACCAGTGGGGGTGCATATCTGATTCTCGGAATCGGATAGCCACCCCTCGGCCACCCGTGGGGGTGCGACGGGCAGTGGTTGATAAAATTGGTTTTTTAAATAAAAAATAATAATTATGTTAATAGTTATTGTTATTAAAAATAAAATAAAAATTTAAATATTAAATATTCTTTTACTTTATATATATTTGTAATATATATTTTTAAATATTTGAATGCTATTAAAAACAAATAAAAAATATATTCAGCTTTTTTAATTTTAAATGTTTTTAATTTTTATTTGTTAAAATTGAAATTTTAAATGATGTCAATTTAAGATTTATTTTTTTAATATAAAAACTTGAAATGATTTTTTTTTTTTTTTTTTAAATAAAAAATATAAGTGCTTTTTTAAATGTTTTTATTTATTAATTTTTTAAATTTTGAAAAAAATTAATTGGTTTTGAGTTTTTTTTTTGTTATATTTTTTAAATGTTTTAATCTAATATTAGTAGGTTTTTTTTGTTAATATTCTATTTTTTTTAATCTAGTTTGTTTTCAATTTTTTCTTTTAGTTTGTTAAAATGCTTTTAAAAATATCCTATTTTTACTTAATTTTATATTTTTTTTCAATTTTTTTAGATTACGAGATTATAAAAGAAAATGTTATTTTTTTTAAATATGCTTTCTTATTATTTATTTTTTATATTTTTTAATTCTTACCTTTTATAGGTTAATTTTGTTTCCTTTTTTTTAACATTTTTATGATTGATTTTTTATTTTTATTTTATGTTTTGTTTTTAATATATATTTTTATTTACGTTTAGCTATCTTTTAATTTATTTTTTTTCCCATTGTTGTTTTAATTTTTAATTTTATGTTTTCATTATTCTTTTGAAATTTTAATGTTTTTTAAAGTCATGATAAAATCTTTTACACTATTATTTCAAGATGTTGAAAATTTACCTTACAAAAAAAAAATGTTATTCCAACATCAACACTCTTCATTTTGAGGGTGTTTTTTGAACAATTTTTGTACATAAAAATTTGGTTTTACTTGTGTTTTTTAAATATGTTGAAACTTGACCCTAAAAAAAAAGGCATCGTTCCAGTATCAACACTTTTCATTTTCAAGATGTTTTTTGCACAAAAAATTTGTTGTCACAGTCATTTTTAAAACATGTTCAAAATTGACCCTAAAAAAAAACCATCATTTCAGTATACACATTTTTCATTTTTAGCATTGTATTTCATGTTTTTTCGAGGTCTTTTGGCCAGAGTTCCCGTTTTGAGCTTATAGTTCCCATTTCAAAGTTGACATTTTTATTGGTAGAGAACCCATTGATGAGGGCAGGTGAGCCACTACTATCAAGGATTGTGAGTTATTGGGATCTAGACGAAGAGGTCTTTATAGTGCAGGGGCACAAGATTGAGCTCACATTATAGGATATTTATTTCTTGACTAGACTCCCTCCCCTAGGGGTGGTGGGGGATATACATCTGGTGTTGCCTCACGGGAGGAACATTAGAGAGTTTTTGGATCGCCATTGTCCATGGGATATGCATGTGAAGGGTGCGACCATCCCGGATAGGCTAGAGACATGGGTTTTTGTCGCAGTAGTGTTATGGGTCTTGGGTAATGTTACCGGGAATAGTGTCCACTTGGAGCTGCTATTCCCACTAAGACTGGTAGCTATCTTAGAAACAAACAAGTTAAAACTACTTTCACTTTCCTTTATGAGAAGTAGATAAGAGGAGAACAAAGGACACCAACCTCAGTTTTGCGCTTGGTTCCTTGCCTAGTTCCTCTCCTTTTTGATAGATCTTCGCCACTTCTTCTTCGTCTACCCAACTTCAAAGAGCACCTGTGGAATCAAAGCATCATAATACTATCAAAGAACAGAGATCTACAGTCATAAACAATACAGGACGAGATATGTATTGACCACACAAATGCATATACAATCAATCATACAAGAATGTGGAGGAAAACTTGAATATCTTTATTAATATCAAGAATAGCAAAGAGGATTACAACCAATTGTTCTGACCCAGCATCATCCTCCATCAAGAAAGCCCTTCTTCACCTCATGTAAAGCTTAGATCACCCAACACTATGATGTTACACCAGGAAACCAATAACACTTCTCTACAAGATACAAGATTCTAGCCTCTGGATCTCTGTGATGAGGGATCCATATATAGATGATTGTAGAGGGGTGAGTCAGCTTCTGGGTTTTTGATTAGTGTCCTCTCTCTGATAGTTCTTGATTCCACTTGGATATTGATGATCTCTTACTCATCCCTGGATAAATTTAGAGAGGCAAGTGTTAGAGGAGAAGTTTCTGGAAGATTCTATGATCCTCCACCTCGCAACCTATCTCTGCCATTTGTCCATTCTCACCCATCGCACCCTACAGAAGGGATTTCCAGTATGCATCGCACCCTTTACATTGAGTAGGTGATATGGATCACACCCTCTACACTGGGCATTCTGTATGGTCCAGTTTTGAGCAGTTCTGAGCAGTTTTCTTTGGAGAACTTCTGGGAGATGATGTAATCAGCTGACCTTGTTCCTTTAGGGAGTGAAATAACACTTTTAGGGACTTAAGACCCTTTGGTTTATGGACATTTATGATTGGGGTTGCAGTGCCCAAAAATTTCTATAGCAGTTTCCCCCTAAAGCATGAGGTCGTTAATCTTTTGATGTCGGGTTAAATGCTTTATCATGAGTATCCAAAGTTTTTTTGAGCTGGGAGGTGACCTGTAATATGATACAATACAATAAATTATCTACATAATACTTTTCATGATCTAGCTGAGGCAGGCATTCCCATGCTCAGCTTTATAAATTCATTTTCATGTACATAGGACAAACAATCGTCCATGTAGCAGACTGATGATTCAGACGGAGTCATCATCCTTTGATTTGGATGATCATCTGTTCGGAAATGATGTACATTTGATGTCTTTATATTCCGGAATATATCACAGCCCGGATGGATGAAACTAGATCCGTGGTCTTCAAAACTTGTTCAATCTTCATTCGGAGTACATGTCGATCCATGTGAAAGATGTTTTAGAGTCGAACATGGAAAGACATCGCCTGATTACCAACCAATGATGTAAGTTGTTAACAGGCGCGAGAGGAATCACCAATAATGACAATGATCCTCAAAGTACTACAGTACAATTCGCGTGGTGTGAAAAAGGGACTTGGCATCGAACACCACACAAAATCTCTCAGTCGAAGGCCATTGATGTAAACCTATTGCTGAAAGTGAGAAACTTGCCATTGAGGCATGCAAGCTTCAAAGTACTGAAAGGGGTTGTTCCTAGGTCGACTTTTTGGATAATGAGCTGAAGTCGACAAGAAGTGACCCGTCGTAGGAGGGCCTTAATGAATCCCACATCTACGACATGGAATGGAGCAAATGATGTTGGAGGTGAAAACGATCTAATGATACAGGGTTCAGGGTGGGGGTCATGAAAGAATGGAGCGTGAATGTATTTTAGTGGATGAGACATAGGCGAATACTCTGAGTGAATTCTCTTGAACATACCGGCGACAATGACAATGGACTGGTAGCGTTAACCCCAAAGATGGATGGTGTGATGGACCAATGGTGATATGACCGGTGAACGGAATAACCCAACCCAACTCGGATGGAGTGAAAGTGTCATGTTCAAGAGCGACTTGCTACCAATAAAGTTTCTTCAAGTTTTCTTCCCAATTTTCCCCAGTCATTGCTGACCAGTACCTCTTTATTTTTATCAAGCTTGAGGAGGATAACATATGCCTGTTCTATAATCCGCCCTTCGAGTGAACCTGTCGCTATGTTTTAATGAGCCTAGAGACAGTGAAGCTCATTCTCGTCCATTTGGACAAGTTTGTTGCTATTGGTTTTAACGAATTTAATGATAATGATAACTTGGTCCTTTTTCTTTTTTAGAGAGTCTGAGAAAGGAAGGAAAGGAAACTCCAATGATTCTTTTTCGTCATATAATCGCTTAAGTCTGAAATAGCATAAAATAATATGAAAGGGATGAATTTTCGATAGTTTTAATGAGACGAACAAGACAAGCACTCGATCTTTTTATGTAATAATCCCTCAGGTCCAAAAATATTAAAATCTAGAGAAGGGATAGCACTTCTAGTGACTTTAACAAGCCGGAGAGGCCAATTTCTCGGCAATCTCTTCTCTGTAAATCAGTCCTGATGATGAGTCTTGGTCTAGGCTCGAAAAGTCAACTAATGAAAAGAAGAACACTGTGGAATATCTGAATTCAGCCTCTCAGAAACCACTCCATAGAAATCTACAAACCAAAATCTTTTCATATTTTACGAGTTAGGTGAAAAGAGCTTAAAGGAGACTCATCTTTTGAGGAACGAGTGATAATTTCGGGTAGTAGCTGATTCCAACCAAGGTTTGGAATTTTCCAATCATGGCAGTGTCACAAGGATGGCTAGCAAGATCACTCATCGCAACTATTCCTCAAAAGGGTAAACAATCAAATGGAGGTGTATGATCAGCGAAAAAAGTGGAGGTGTTGATGAGAACACGACCAAGGCTTAAAAGTTGATGATAATGCATTCATAGGTTATTTACCGGAAATCGGTTCATTTTTTAATGAGCTTAAATTCTGGGGGGAACATTTGCTCATTTCTTATGTTTAATTTTTAACAAGCTTGAACTCCACGTAAAAACTGCTCGTGCCAGTCATATAATAAGGATATCTCATCTATATATGCCATTTTTTATTGAGCTTGCACCTTTCAAAGCTTTTCCCCAGATCCTTTCTTTATGCAAGCTAGGAAACAACCAATCCTACGAGTTTAAGGGCTCGAGAATCTACAAACTATGAAAATAAATGGTCACTCTTTGCTTGCATGCAAAAAGGTTTGCATGCCCTCAGGTATAGTGAAAAATTTCCTGGCTATTATATAGAAGTTCTTGTTTCAGTAAGACAGTTTCCATCCACATAGCAGATAGAAACACTTCCTGGCTTAGTCCATTTGGACAAGGGTGGTTCTGAATCCCAACCTCCTAACCTTGAAGAACGAACCCGGTCTAATTCCAGACGGCTATCGGACCGTTCATTTTCCTTCACGAAAACCTACTCTATACCTAAAGTTTCCCTGCTGAAGAAGGCCAGGGTGCATGCCCCCTGGGTTTTAGTCATGTCCTCCTAAATTACTCGCACTCTCCAGGTGGACAAACTGGAGATTGATGAGACATTCCTTGCGTGAAAATACCATTTAGGGATGGCATTTGACTATTAGCTATGTGTGAGCTGAGGAATGAAAGCTGGTCTACGAGCTAGACCACTCGGCGTTCATGCGGAAAACACATTACTCTAAAGAGTGAGGAGACAATGGCTCCCATGCTATAAATATAGTTGCACCCAAGCAGTAGATTATAATCTAGGGGTCCTTGGACTACCATCACGTTCATGTAAATGATTTTCCTTATCAATGTTATGGGCACACTGGGAAGGATCCCTAATGGTCGACTGGTTCCTTTATTGAAGCCTATCATATTTCTCATCTCAGGCAGAAGCGATGGCGAACCAAGTGCTTTCCAAGCAGTCGAGGAAAGGATACTCATAGAAGCCCCTTCATCTATGATGGTACCAGCCATGACCATTCTGTAAACTTGTACAATGAATTGGAATGGTACACTCGCCGGTAAACGAGTCTACCTAGTAGATTCCAATCGAAGGAAATGACTAGGTTGCTTGGAGGTGGGATCAAATAAACGACCGAATACGACTCTGACGAACTTCCTTCCTGTGGTAAAGGAACGGGTAGAATGCCCCCATGTTCATCGGAGTCTATGTTTATGAAAATAATTTGAATGGTGTTGTTCTTATTCTCTTCAGTGACGGTATCATCTGAAGATAGACCTTCTGAAGGCAAGACCGGGTCAACTTCCGCCTCAACCTTTTGACTTTCATCTGGTATGGATTCAGAGGATTTATCTTCAATGATAGGCACTTTGACTGACCACAAAGCCGTGTCAGTTAGATTTTCAACCAGTGATGGACTCGGCAAGAGTTTCTTATATCCAGGAGGGAGCCGTAGTGATGAAGCAGGACGATCATCCAAAACTCTTTTAGCTTCATCTAGGAAGGGAAAACGGTGGATGGCGTGATCGCCTTCACATAGTTTACAAGGAAATTTGCAATTCCTTTTCTGTCCAGATACTTCGCTTTCACTGGTTGACAATGTACTTTCAACACGATCGGAGGTTGATGACACCAGATTGTGCAAACGAGGAGACTAGTCCCTTAAGATCTGAGGTATGCAAGGACAATCTCGATGATAGTGGTCTCCTCTGCAAATGACACATGGAGATTTAGGTTTAGATGGCACAGTGTGAGGATTTTCACTAGACGATGCATGGTTGCCCCCTTTTGCTTTTGGTTCCTTCTTCTTCTTTTCCTTTTTCTCCTTCCGCTTCTTCTTCTTATCAGTTACTTGATCTTTAGCTTTACCAGCTTCATCAAGCGAAGATAAAGGAGGAGAGGGAGAAACAGATGAAGTATAAGGTTGGGGGGTAAATCTAGTGCCATCTAGTTGCTGACTTGATTGTTCAGGAATTACGGTATTTTGAATGACAGAGGTAGAGAAGAGCCATACGGGAAAACCAATCATCAACCCTGGAAGTGACAATGTGGCCATATGGGGTGCACCAACATCTCCCCAAGAGGAGAAAGGACTAGGATTTCCTCCAAGGGGAAATCCTTGGTTTGTAGACTCCATTTTTCTCAACCTAAAGACGAACGAGGTAACTTGTGATGTTATTCCAATTAAAATAAATTTTAGACGCTTTGACACAACTTGTTTTTTCAATTTTAAAGAGTCGAGAAAAAACAAAAGATGACTCTAGTCGTCTTCGATTTTTAATGAGCCTGAAGTGACAAGTGCTCATATGGACCTTTTCTTTTAAGGAGTCTAAAAATGAACGAAAGAGACTTCTCTGGAAATGTAGGTAGAGGGGATTACCAAACCATTCGCAAAACTACAGAATACTTTTTATGGTACGACAGTCAATCTTCCCAAATGTTGTGTTCAGTGCATTGCAATTGATAGGACGACAGGCATGGCTTCCTAAGGAAAAAGGATGTAGCCTATTGTGGTCTTCCAATATATACTCGACGGTACATGGGAGCACAAGTCCGTACTGGCACTTTCCTTCTCAGAGTGGAGGAATCACCCAACCAACAATGAAAACAACAGTTACTAGGTTTTACGTCGCCGAAATACGTCTCTAGCCTAGACTTCTAGATGTTGTGAATTAAGTTCCAAAGCGTTTTTAGATTCATTAAATTTATTTTATAGTTGATATTATTTAAAAATTTTCCTTTCAGGTTCCCCGCGTGATGTGTATACAATTCCTAAAATGCAGTCTAAGATGATAAACAACTGTTTAATATTCTTTTGGCAATGAAAATCCTAGCTACTAAGGAAAGAAAATTGAGAGTCTTTCAACAAAGAGCACAGAGCACACACTAAATGCACTATTCTAAATCAAGCCAAGCAGTCTAAATGCAAATGCACATGCATGTATTTGTTTTTAGCCTTCTTAATGTATGAATGATGATAAGAAAGCTAAGTGCAAATCTGAATTATTTTCAAAGTGACAATATTTAACAAATTTCTTTTCAAAATGATGTGAAGATAAGGGCGACACTTTGAGATTTTGAAATGAAAATTGCTTTTCGACACTTTAAAAACTACTAATTGAAATCATATACAAGAGTAACAGTACAATCAACTATAAAGAACAATGGGATTCTCTTCTATGACTGAAAACGACACTTACGACACTTTCAGATTAAGAAACGATAGTCGACTACGCTACTTCTTTGCAAAAGAGAACTGAAAATGGCGCACAATACATAAAAACACTTACAGTTCTGCACTATAGAGGCAGAATGATGGAAGAGAAAGGGATTTCCACGAGGATATACTGACCATAGATAGCAAAACTCCTGAATAGAACTAAAAAGAGTGAAGAAAAACCAAAGTCTGAAGGTGAAATTAACCTTCCCTAATCATCGCACCTGTCACACAAGGAATCCAGTATGTAGTGCACCTACTGCACATGGGAAGTGCGATGCATACAAACTGCCTTGAAGGGAGGGTGCGATGGTACTAGTGCGAGACTTTTAACCAGTCTTTGCTCACAATTTACAGTTCAGTTTAGGGATTTAGGCCGAGTAAGTGATGTTCAGTAAATGTAAATCACAGGGGTTGATCTAAGGAGGTTACTAGAGCCACCACTTAGGGAAATTAGAATGTTTGTAGATCAATTGTTCAATTTATAAACAAAACCCGGAGATAGACTGAAGCAGCATTGATCTACTTTGCATTTGTATAACAAATGAAGTTCGAAGGCTAGCTAGCTTGACTTCAGGCTACATCTGTAAGTTTATAAAACAAACAAAGATAGACTAACAAACAATCTATTCGCTCCCCAGCGGAGTCGCCATTTTGTTACCGGAAATAGTGTCCACTCGGAGCTGCTATTCCCACTAGGACTGGTAGCTATCTTAGAAACAAACAAGTAAATACTACTTTCGTTTTCCTTTATGAGAGTAGATAAGAGTGTAACAAAGGACACCAACCTTAGTCTTGCGCTTGGTTCCTTACTTGATTCCTCTCCATCCTGATAGATCTTTGCCGCTTCTTCTTCGTCTGCCCAGCTTCAAAGAGCATCTGTGGAATCAAAGCAGCATAATACTATCGAAGAACAGAGATCTATATTCATAAATAACACAGGCCCAGATATGTATTAACCATACAAATGCATATATAATCAAACATACAAGAATATGGAGGAAAACTTGAATAGCTTTATTAATATCAAGAACAGCAAGAGGATTACAACCAATAGTTTTGACCAAGCATCATCCTCTAGCAAGAAAGCCCTTCTTCACCTCAACTAAAGCTTATATCACTCGACACTATGAAGTTTCACCAGAAAACCAACAGTAATTCTCTACAAGATACAAGATTCCAACCCCTGGATCTTTGTGATGAGGGATCCATATATAGATGATTGTAAGGGGTGAGTCATCTTCTGGGGCTTTTATTAGTGTCCTCTCTCTGATATTTCTTGATTCCACTTGGAGACTGATCATCTCTTACTCATCCCTGGTTGAAAACAGAGAGGCAAGCGTCACAGGGGAAGTTTCTGGAAGATTCCATAATCTTCCACCTCGCAAACTATCTCTACCATTTGTCCATTCTCGCCCATCGCACCCTACAGAGGGGCCATTCAGTATGAATCACACTCTTTACATTAGGAAGGTGATATGCATTGCACCCTCTGCACTGGGTATTCAGTATGGTCCAGTTTTGACCATTTCTGAGCAGTTGTTAGTGGAGAACTTCTGGGAGATGATGTAATCAGCTGACCTTGTTACTTTAGGTAGTGAAGCAACACTTTTAGGGACTTAGGAGCCCTCAGTTTATGGAAATTTATGATTGGGGTTGCAGTGCCCAAAAATGTCTATAACACTGTGTGATGTGTTCTGTGAGTTCCACTTCCTTAAGTGACACATACCTAGTTGAATCATATCATAGTAACTTCTCATCACATGTTTACCCTGGTTGGCCCATTACTTGGGTAGATGTGGGAGGAGGGTGTTAGAGAGTGGTATCAGAGTGGGTTCCATTCTCGTTTGGTTGTTTCTGGTTTCCTTTCGTCTTGTGTGATATCTGATACTACATAGTGGTATCAAACCAGGTTGTGATCTCTTTGGGTCATATCTAATACCACAAAGTGGTATCAAAGCATGGTTCAACACTTGGACTAGATGGACAGAATGTGTTTGTCATGCATACATGTTGGTTTCATATACATCCTTATGCTTGTGGCCTATGTACTTGTTATGTATGCATGATAGTAGTCATTGTCAGAATTGTGTTTCCATGTAGGGTTTGATGATGTTGTTTTCAAGATGTGTTTGTCGTGAACCCATGTCAGTTGTATATGCATTTTATATGCATGATAGTGTCTATATTTTGTTGTGAATGCTTCATTATGGTTATGGTTATGCATGCATAATAGGTGATATATGCATCGTGAGGTTATTGTATTTAGTTATGACATCATGAATCTGTTGGTATGTCATGATGCTAATGTGTTGGTTGAGATAAACTAAGGGATGAAAATCAGTAGAGTGAGGTTATGGCACTAGATTTAGGGGTAAGAGTAGATCGCCATACAGGTATTGTATGTTTGGCATGTAGGTATGTTATTTAATGGATTGTTATATGCATTACGGTTATATACATGTTTGTCATTTTATTGTTGTTGTGGTTAAATTCATGGTAGATGCTAGTGAATCAGTTTAGTCATATGCACATGTCTCGAATAGTCATGAATGATAGTTACTTGTTGTTATATGCATTGTTGTTGTTGTTTTATGTTAGTTAACTTGAAGATTATGTTATATGTTAACTTGTTGTTTGTTATAGCTAAATTCATTATTATGTTATATGTTATTGATGAGTGTGTTATATGTTAACGTGTTGTTGTTATATGCTAGTTAACTTCATGATTAGGGTTATTTCATTAAGATGTTGATGTTATATGTATCATGTTGACTTGTAATATTCTATGTAGATGGTTATGGTTATGAAATTTAGATATGAGGTGATATATTTGTGATATTGTGTTGTACTAATCTAGATTGACTGTGCAAATGTGATTGTTATGCATGAATGGAAATTGTTTATGAACTTATGAGGTGAACATGTTAGCTAGTTACTATTATGGATATCATGATATTATTTATGTTTGAGTTGATATGTTGTGAATTTATATCATGTTAATCTAGATTTTTTGTGTATATAAGATAGCCTCCCCTGGGATACATCAAGGTATGAGTTTGTTTGTATCATATACTTGGTGTTTGAATGTTTGATTACGTTTTTTGTTTGGTGTTTGAGCGTTTGGTGTCTATTATGTCATCTATCTGGCATTGAATGTTTTACTACTTGCATGAAATGAGTATGTGTCTGTAAGATTGCATGAATGAATCATCTTGTTTTAAGATGGTTGTACTAATACATGTGTTGAAACAACTGATATGTAATTGAGTGTAAGTAGGTGATAGTTGTAGACTTGGTAAAGGTTGATTTCAAATTTGTAGATATGTTGTATTGATCTTTGAAGAATGTGATCGACATGTGTGAGTGGTTGCATGGAAACATGCTTGGTATTAGCATGAAAAGGTAATAGTTTATGTGTTTATATAACTAAAAATTGGGTGATGTGACAGTATATAGTAAAACTCGATTACAACAAGGTAAACA
Organism: Pinus taeda; assembly: GCA_000404065.3. Lineage (NCBI taxonomy): Eukaryota > Viridiplantae > Streptophyta > Pinopsida > Pinales > Pinaceae > Pinus > Pinus taeda. Next base: position 18,882 of record APFE030729940.1, read on the forward strand.
GGTAAAAGAAAGGAATTAGGAAAGTATTCCTTTGGCTATGTTTGTAAACCTTAATTATAAATGAATGAGTGCTTTCCATATAGGAAGTCTTCTTAACCTTGATTTTCTATGACATTATGCAGATATGTGCTATAGTCATGAACATGTATTTGACAAATATATCAGCTAGTTTCTAGGTTATATCCATATTCATCAAAGAATTGGAGTCCCTTGAGATATGGCACAAATGTGTTCAGCTACAAGGAAATGTCCTTGGTAAAACAAGGTATGGTAATTGGTTTAATGTTATGTTTACTTATGCACTGACAATTATGTGTTTATGGTAGTATTACTCATGGGCTTGCATGACAAAAGAGATTTCTATGAAATCCTCAATATGGCTCAGGTTAAGATTTCACTTGGAGGCACTTGGAGGCATGGGGATGGAGTCATGGTATCTATTACTATTTTTTTCTTTCAGTATTTCTTATTTGGTTGCGCTTGATTGTATATTTTTTATGTCTAGTGAAAGGCCTTGCCACTTTGTTTGTGGTGTCACATTGTTATTGAATTTCATTGTGTTCTTCTTGTTTGTTTCTTGCCTTGCCTTTTATGTTTTGAGTGTTGGTAATTGGGTTGGGAAAGAAAAAATTTAATGGATTTTCAGGAGATTTGTGTGATAACCAATAGATGATGTAAGGCTTGGATGAAGCTCAGTGCATGTATAAGGGAAGTTGAAGGCAAGCATATGAAAGCTAGTTGGATTGGTTGGGTCCATTGAGGTAAATGGACAGTGATAGGGCAATCATGAGAAAGGTAAAAAAAAAGGTAAAGCAAATGGATTTTAGGTTTTAGATGTCTTGGCTATGTTGGGAACTATTTCTCTCAATATTTTGCAAGTTGTGCATGAATAAATGAAGTTATATTTGTTGAGCCTTGAAACTACATATCTCCTACACACTTTCCTAGATTTTTCTCCCTCACCTGGACCTCATAAGCTATAAAAAATCATTGCATATTGATTCTAAAAGAGCATTGAAATGGTTTTCTAACTATGTTTTTGTGTTTTCTGTTTGAAGAAGATTTTTCTCATCAGCTATGGAATGCAGCCACTTTCCGCAGTTGATTCAACTTTCCGCAGTTGTTTTTGTTAAACTCCATGCTGCAGGTGTCATCAAGAAGAACAAGGCATGCAGGCAAGTTAGAAATGACCTGGACATGGATCAGGTCCTATCGGTTTAGCCGGATTCAGTAAGGAAAACCGTAGTCAATGGTGGTCTAGGGAAGGAGTCCTATGGCAGCCGGACTTTATTTTCAAACACGTGAAGGATTCATAGCCGTTTCCAGATCCCTGGGGTCATGTTGACACCTGTAGACTGCCCCACGATGTGAATCCAACAACCACTCTTGTTAGATTGAATAATATCCGCAACTAGTATGCTAAGCTTACAGATGTTGTCCCTTTTACGTGTCCTCAATCAAGGATCTTTCATAGGAAAACAATTATGAATTTTTGTTATAAATAACGCGTTTCTACACGCATATAGTTAGTCTTTGTTGATGTAATTTTGCTGTTAAAGTTTACTGTTTCCTGACACTAGTCTTGCTGCTGTAACTATGTTTTTAAATATAAAAGAAGACTTTGTTTTTACTTGATCGAGTGAGCATTATTCTTGACTGATAGCCTGTTGACCGAGGCTATGTAGAGGGCCCCTGCACACTGAGGTTTCATTTTCCTTATTGCTGTGAATTTTTATGCATTGTTTGCTTATTTCCATTGCACATATTCCATAGTTATCCACCTGTGTACACTGTATATTTCATTTGTTATGGTATTAACATTTCATTTCTATACATGATTTTTCAGCTATGTATATTGTTGATAACACTGATCAGTGTGTGTGTTTCAGGATAGAGTAGGCCCGTGCATTTTCATACCATATTTGCAATAAGTAGTGATATGGAATTAGTCTCTCTGCTGATTTTGCTTTTCTTAGTTTTTTTTAATTCCAGTTATGCTTTGATTTCAGTTTTATTTACTTTCTTTGTTAGTTAGTTTAAATATCATATTGCTCATATCAGTGACATTATCTCCTAAATCCATAGCTTAGACTACCTGGCGAGCTATCAGACTATGAATGATGTGATTTGATTTTAGTTTTACTTTTCTCCAATTACATATCAACTTGCTCATATCATTGATGTTATCTCCTAAAGCCATCACTTAGACTACCTGGCGAGCTGGTGGACTATGAATGATGTGATTTGATTTTAGTTTTACTTTTCTGCAATTAGATATCAACTTGCTCATATTATTGACATTATCTCCTAAAGCCATAGCTTAGACTACCTAGCAAGGTCTCATACTATGAATGATGTGATTTGTTTTAGTTCTACTTTTCTACAATTAGATATCAATTTTCTCAAATCATTGATGTTATCTCCTAAAGCCATAGCTTAGACTAAATGGCGAGCTATTGGACTGTGAATGAAGTGAATTGATTAGTTTGATTTGTTGAATGCAGTAGCTTAACTCATGTTTCTTTCTGTACTTAGATAAGAAGCAGAGATAATGGTTTCATAATCAGTAGTTCAATATTTGTTTAATTTGAATAACAACAAATTTTCATTTTTTTAAGTATTAATTTCGTCACTAGTATGTTCTAAGACCCTCTGAAGTGTTAAGTTCTGGAAATCATTATAGAGGACATAATTGCCTTAAAATCCATATCCATACTTGCCTTCTAGAGTATTCTTAAAACTCAGGGATAGAATTTCCATTCACATTAGGAGATAAACAAAGATAAAAACCCCGAAAACAAAATAAAAATCAAAAACGACAAAAAGTAAGAAAAATGTTGTCTTGCACATATAGTGCGGCACACTTCATCAGCTTACAAATCCCAGATTGATAATTAATGTAACAATTTAGGACACACTAAATTGACTAAACATTTTGGCACCGTTTCCAGTGAAGTGTAACTAGGTAACCAATCTCTTACATAAGAAAAAAAGAAGAAGGGAAAATTGATAACTTCTTGAAGTATGTTGTCCTCTTGCACCTAGTGTGATCTGGAGGATCAAAAAAGAGAGTTGTTAGTTTAATAATTTCTTGATTATGCTCTCTTCTTGCACCTAGTGTGATTTGGAAGATCAGAAAGAGAATCATTAGCCCGACTTGAAAGAAAAATAAAAAATAAAAAAAATGGCATGCATAGAGCAAGAGATTCTAGGGGAAGGTTTATAGCTAGGGCCAAGAGTTCAATTTTCACAACTGCAGCTACTTCAAGGCACAGACAAGATTCACCTCCATCTACTCCCAGCATTAGGATTCCTAGAATTCAAGGAGCAACAACTAAATTAGAGGATTATCCCACACTATCTACTAAATCTAATCTAGGAGAAGAACCTTTCTTCACTTCTGCAGGCGACATATTATAATCAAAGAAGTAGAATCACCTGAAGAAGAGAAGGAAGAAACACTCTCTCATCCACCCTTGATAGAAGAACCAGAAGACTCTCAGGAAACTATCATGAAAGAGGAAGTAGTAGGTGGATTTGGAGGAGGGGGTAGAGGTAGAGGAAGAGGAAATAGTGGAGGCAACAATGGTGGAGGTAGAGGTAATAATGGGGGAAATAGGGAAGGAGATAACTCATTTGGATTCCCTATAGTTGATGAGGAAACCCATACAACAATGAAAAACATTTCACCATCTGTCCTCCCAAATTTTTATGGGTTGTGAAGTGAGGATCCTGAAACATTTCTATTTGAGTTTGAAGTCGTGTGCCAAACCTATGTCTATATGGAAGACTCTCAAAAACTCAAACTGTTTCCTTCAACATTGAAGGGAGCTTCTTTGAAATGGTTCATGGGATTAGTCACCCAATCTATTAGGACTTGGAATGATATGATATGAAACAAACATGTTTGGATAAATACCTGGACTATTGTATGCCCACTAATCACAAGGATGAGGTATCCAAAATGATGCAAAAAGAAGATGAAAACTTGGAGGATTTACTTGAAAGATTTCAATACAACTTAAAGAGAGAAAAAATGAGAAATTTAGACGAGGAAACCTTGAAAGCCCTTTTATTGAAAGCCATTAGAGATGAATGGTTAGACATTTTAAACATGATGGGAAAGGGAGACATTTCTCAACTTCCACTTCGTGACATAGCAGAACTATGTGTTCATCTCTCAAGGGGAAAATATAAAATGGGAAAAGGGCCTAGAGATCCTTCTCTTATTAGAGGAAACAAATATGCAACTGGATGAGTAAGTAGGGCATAGATTGGAAATATGCTTGATGAGTTCAAAACCAATATTCTAGGGAGCCTTAGTGAACAACTAGACACCCTTAAAATACAAAACAAGTAGAAAACAGAAGCTGATGCCTTGGCCATCTTTTGTCCAAAATGTAGGAAGAAACATGCTCTAAGGGAATGCCCCTTGGATGTAAAAGTTGTAGAAACATGTATGATTTGCTTAGAATTTCATGACACCAAGGATTGTCCTTCAATTCCTGGGCTCAAAGCTGTCTTTCAAGAAGATCCAAATTCAGTAGAGTCCCTTTGCTTTGCTTCAAGAAGACCTTGGCAGGGGCAACAAAATCAAGGATTTAACAACCCTATGAACAATTGTAGAATTGAGACTTCTGTGATCTGTCATAGTTATAAGAATAGCTTCGGCGTGAATCACATAAAAATGACCTTAGTCAACGCGTTTCGAACCAACTAGTGTGGTTCATCGTCAGGACAAGTTGAAGACCCAGATCTGGCCTAGCAATTTAAATAGACTGAGCAGAGACTCCAACGGCTATATAACGGCTAATTTTGACCCTAAGACCTATCCCAACTTATATTAATAAATTTAACATTATTATTGTTTTGTTTCTAGAAATTAGTGAAGTTAGGTGTGTTGACTAGAAACTTACGAGATTCATTTAATTGGATAACATTAGGTTATTAATAAATTAATATTAATGGTTATTAAAAATCTAATTTCTAGAAACAAAATAATAATAATGTTAAATTTATTAATATAAGTTGGGCTAGGTCTTAGGGTCAAAATTAGCCGTTATATAGCCATTGGAGTCTCTGCTCAGTCTATTTAAATTGCTAGGCCAGATCTGGGTCTTCAACTTGTCCTGACGATGAACCACACTAGTTGGTTCGAAACGCGTCGACTAAGGTCATTTTTATGTGATTCACGCCGAAGCTATTCTTATAACCCTATGAAATTTCAGCCCCCGCCAAATTGGAATTCTTGACAACAACCTTGGATAACCTCAAAATCCATATCAACTATGGGCACAAGGGATGCAAAATCGTTATGGGAGATTTTCTCAATTTTATCAATATCCTCCATCTTTTCAAAATCCACAACTTCCAAATCAAAACCCACAACTTTCATTGCCATTCCCACAACAACAACCTTCTCAACAAAATCCAAATCCTCAACTCTTGCTTCCATTTCAACAAAAGACAAATCAACTACCAGACCAACCATTGCCAAATCCTAACAACAAAAATCCTCAGAATGCTTACATGGTAGAAGGACAACAATTTCCTACCTATATGATTGTTCCTCTTAATGATGTTCAACTCAGATCTGGTAGAGTTTTAGAAAAACCCTCTATAGATGTTCAAGAGCAAGGTACTTCTGAGGAGGATTCTCTTAAAGTCAATAAAGGTTCTGAGGAAGCATTTCTTCAAAACCAAAACACTCAAAAAGAAAAAGAAAAAGAAAAAGAGTCAACCCCCACAACTCCTATAGTTGAGCAACTTGCATCTTCATCCACACCTCCTTTCCCTGAAAGATTACAAATTGACAAAGGGGTGGAAAAACAAATCTTGTCGCCTGACTATGATTTCCTTGATGAATTAAATAATGTATGTATCAATATTACTTTGCTAAAAGCCATTAGAGAAATTCATATTCTAGCAAAAACAATAAAGGAGTTGAGTCTTAAAAGACTAGGAAGGAAACTAAGAGATACAAGAATAATCCACCTAGTAGGAAAAATTGTAGATATCATGATGGGAAAAATCACCATGCAGAAGTATGTAGATCCAGGTAGTCCAATTGTCAAGACACATATTGATGGGATAGAAATTCCAAAAACTTTGATTGACTTAGGGGCTGCTATCAACATTATGAGTAGACAGACTATGGAACAGCTTAAACTTCCTAATCTCCATTTTACACATACCTCACTGCAACTTGCAGATAGATCAATAATCAAACCAAATGGTGTATTAGAAGATATTTCAGTCTCCTTAGATTCTTGGGAATATCCAGTAGATTTCATGATTTTGACTCCCAAGAGTAA
>APFE030729940.1:27066-52516 GCA_000404065.3 Pinus taeda
CATGTTTTTGTTGACATATATGTATCAAAAATTAAAAAATATAAAAAATATATATATTTTTAAAAAATCGCTCCCAAATTTGCTCCCAAACCGGGAGCTTATGAAAATGGTCGCTCCCGCTCCCGCTCCCCGCTTCCGCTCCCGCTCCCAAGTAACATAGCTAGGGAGTGTCCTAATAAAAGGGATACACCTCAGGATGATGACAACAACAACCACAACAATTTCAGGGGCAACAACAATCAAAGGAATGGCAGGTTCAATAATAAAGGAAAAAGGAATGCTCTCGCTACTCAACATGGAAATGGTCGACCTCCCAAAAGATCAAGAAACTCCAGGTATGATGAATCTAATGTTGTAGATAACAAGCAAAAATAATTTTATCTTATATCTGCCCTCAATACTGCCTCTCCTTCGGATACCTTGGGAAATTGGTTGATTGATAGTGGTGCCTCAAGGTACTTCACTGTGTATAAGGAAGCTCTTTCAAATCTAATAGAAAAGGGTACAAATTTGGAAATCATTCTTGGAGACAATGCCACCTATCCCATGAAAGGAGTTGGGAATGCTACTCTTCAATTGAATCAAGGTAACACCATTCATCTATAAGAAGTACTGTATGTACTCGATCTAAAGAAGAACTTGGTATATATCTCAACGATGGAGGACACATGATTCAAGGTGGCATTCATTGATGGAAAGGTACGTGTTTGGAAAAGAAATTCAAAGAAGCTTTTACTCTTGGATTCAGGGTTGATAGCCTATATCAAGTTGGAGGAAGTCCATTGGGAGCTATGTCTTGTGACACATCTCTTCAATCCGAATTATGGCATCGAAGGTTTGCTCATCTACATTATAAGGTTCTACCCGATGCAAGGAAGATGGTGACAGGAATGCCCGAATTTAAAGTAGAACATGAAGGTGTTTGTCAAGAATGTGTTGAAGGAAAACATCTAAGGGGACCATTCCCCTCAAGTGATAGCAAGACTACCAATAATTTGCAATTGGTTCATTTAGATCTATCTGGTATGTTGCCTGTGACATCTTTGGGAGGATATTTATTATTTATATTATGCTATCTTTGTGGATGACTTCTCTTGCAAAACTTGGATTTATTTCTTGAAGAATAAGGACGAAGTGCTCACATGGTTCCTCTCTTTCAAAGCCTTGGTTGAAAATCAAACAGGGAAGGAGATCAAAATATTGAGGACCGATAACGGAACTAAATATGAATCAAATGAGTTCAATGATTATTGCAGAGAAGTTGGCATTAAGAGGGAGACTACTACCACATATACTCCTGAGAAAAATGGTGTTTCTGAAAGGAGAATCGTTTTATTATAGAAGCCACTCGTGCCATGCTTCATGATCAAGGCCTTCCGAAGTTCCTATGGGGAGAAGCTGCCAACACTACCGTGTATGTTCAAAATAGATGCCCACATCAAGCATTGGACTCCAAAACTCCGAAGAAGTTTTCACCGGTAAGAAACCTGATGTTTCTCACTGTAGAATTTTTTGTAGCCCTGTGTATTTTCATGTGCCAAAAGAAAAGAGAAGCAAATTGGATGCATCTGGGAAGAAAGGAACATTTGTGGGCTACAATGAAACTTCAAAGGCATATAGAATCTATGTGCTTGGTCAAAGAGAAGTGGAAATAAGTCACGATGTCACTTTTGATGAAGATGTCACCCTTCGGAAAATTAGGAACCTTCCTATTCCAAGGAAGGACAAAGAAGCAGATACAAGAAAACAGGGAGAACCATAGGATGAGCCGATGCTCGATGTTGAAGAACCAATTGATCCCATTGATCCACCTCCTCATGAGCCCTCCTCCTAAAAAAGGAGACCCTTTGGCTCAGGGACTCTCTCAAAGATGCCGAAAGACATATCGCACCTCGGGGGACATTTCGTGAACGTAAGAAGCTGAATAGGTACCAAACGTACTTAGTTGCCATGATCACCATTGTTTAAAGTTCAAATTGAGCCTTGCACATTCAAAGAAGCTGTGAAGCACCAAGTTTGGAAGGATGCTATGAACAAAGAGTATGAGTCGATTATGAAGAATGATGTTTGAGATGTGGTCCCTAGACCCAAGGACAAATCTGTTGTCACCTCGAAATGGCTCTACAAGATCAAGCATGGAGCTGATGGAGGCGTTGAAAAGTTCAAGGCCAGGTTTGTTGCTCGAGGCTTCTCTCAAAAGGAAGGTGTGAACTATGATGAGATTTTTGCACTAGTTGCCCAACATGCCACCATTCGTTCGATCATTGCATTTGCTGCCTCACAAGGGTGGAATTTACATCAAATGGATGTCAAGACCGCCTTCTTGCATGGCTCACTTAAGGAGGAAGTCTATGTTGAACAACCCGAGGGGTTCTAAGTTCAAGATCGGGAGACACATGTATGTAGGTTGAAGAAAGCCCTCTATGGGTTGAAGCAAGCTCCCCGGGCTTGGTATGAGAGGATTGATAGTTATCTGATGAAGCTGGGTTTTACAAGAAGTGAAGTTGATCCGAACCTTTACTTTAAAGTTGAACATGATAGACCTCTCATCTTGGTACTTTATGTGGACGATCACTTGGTATTTTATGTGGACGATCTCTTTCTGACAGGTGTAGACCATCTTATTTATCAATTCAAGAGGGAGTTGGCTTCCGAATTCGAGATGAAGGACCTAGGATTGATGCACTACTTCCTAGGCTTGGAGGTCTGCAAAAGCCAGGTGAGATTTTCCTTTCGCAAGGAAAATATATTTTGAAGTTACTTCAAAGATTTGGCATGGTGGATTGTAAGTCCGTGACTACTCTGATGGAACTTAATTTCAAGAAGTTATGTGAAAGTGCTGCTGGGCCCAATTTGGGAAATCCTTTTGAGTATTGTCAACTCGTGGGGGCCCTGATGTTCTTGGTGAACTCTCATCCGGACATATGCTTTGCAGTGAGTGCATTGAGTCAATTTATGGTCGAGCCTCATCACATACACTGGATTGCTGTCAAGAATCTCTTTAGAGATCTTCGGGGCATAATCACTTATGGACTGAGATACATTGCCGGGAATTTGACGCTCCATGGTTATTCTGATGTTGACTGGGCTGGCAGTGTGGTGGATCGTAAGAGCACATCGGGATGTTGCTTCTCACTAGGTTCTGCTTCGATATCTTGGATGAGCAAGAAGCAGAAATCGATTGCTTTGAGCACCACCGAAGCTGAATATATTGTTGCTAGTATGGCCTCTTGTGAAGCTGTTTGGTTGAGGAAGCTCTATAGTGAGCTGTTTGGGCATGTGCTGGATACCACCGTGATCTATTGCGACAACCAAAGTGGGATTCGTCTTTTTGAGAATCATGTGTTTCATGACCGCTCCAAGCATATTGATATCATGAACCACTTTATCTGGGATATGGTACAACGGGGGGCAATAAGGCTCCATCACGTTGGGACTAATGAACAGGTCGCAAATATTCCTATGATGCCCCTAGGGAAGGTCAAATTCTTAACCTTCCGTGAACGACTTGGAGTCGTGGAGAGACCCTCTTATGAGGGTCTCATTTGAGTTGGATATTGAGCTCTGGGAGCTCCAGGGGGCTTGGGGTACTTCTTGGAGCTATGAATGACCATAGGGTGAGTGGTTCACCTTCCCCTAGTGGTGCGCTGTGTATAGGGTGAGTGTTTCACCTTCCCCTGGGATACGCCATGATGGTTGATATATGCATAGGATGAGTGGTTCACCTTCTCCTATGGCATATGAGCAGGATGAGTGGTTCACCTTCTCCTGCCGATACATCCTACCCATGCAGTTTGGGACTCATGGGAAGTACCTCTCATTTGACCAATGAGTTGGGAAATGAAGATAGGGACCATAGTACTACCGATGCATCGTGTACTACCCTACTCCCTATGCTAGGATGTTTGATATTGATCTAGAATTAATGGAGACTGACTTCGGGTCAGTGGGGAGTGGTATGATACACTCTCAGTCATTTCTTCTTCATTATTTCTTCATGGTTCAACAGAGCAGAGTAGAGATGACAGAGATGGTATAGATTGTCAGATGGTTTGGTAGGTGGAGATCTCCCTAGTTGAGAGGGAGTGTTAAAATTGGAAACTAGGGCCAAACTCCACCTTGGACAGCTCATATGATGGAGATGATATTTTTATTGGATTCCTCTTTTCGAGAGGTGCAGGATTGATCTAAAGATTATCCCATTCTGACAAGTATAAATGGAATTATGAATTTATTTCTTCTATGGACAAATTGTCAAGGTCGGCCAGAAGTCTAATGTAGGCTCATGAAGCCCAACAGACGTGTCTCTTCACCCTCAATGTTGTGCCACATGGATAGGCACCTTTCAAATATCTTCATGGCATTTGACAAAGGAGGAGGGTTGGAGCTTCACATATGTGGAGATGGAGGAAACAAGGGCATTGGATGCTGCAATATTTGGAGGGGGAGGAGACACCGCTCCTCCACAGTCGAAACCATGAGGGACATGCAGAAGGGAACAGAAGCTAGGGTTGCCTCAGGGCATGATCATCATGCGATTACTGTACAATTCTTGACAAATACATAAATGTAGAAAATAGGTGTAATTTTGTGTTCAATAATGTTAACGAGTATAATTATTTTGCATTAATTTTTGAATTTGAACATATTGTTTGCTTTCGTTGTGAGTTTATTTGAGGAGCCTTTCTTTCTCATGTTGAATATGGCAAAAATGGATTTGGCAAGATGTCCTTATTACTTTATAGAAAAAAATTACATCACAGGGATGTGCCAATTGTATCTTCTGTTATTTTACCAGTGTTCTATAGTGATGCATCCCCAATGCTCCCCATGTTCCCTGGACTTTGGGACGTCATTAGGAATGTTCCCTACTGTCTCCTGTTTTCCCCTGGTACTTGGGGATTTTGTTGGGTAGGCATGCTCCTGGAACTTGGGGATACTTTAGGATGTATCTGGCTGGATTCTGTAAGGTACATAAGAGTGTTAGATGTTTTGAGATTTGGCACAGGATTTAGAATGATCCGGTAACAAGGCTGTTAGAGGGACACACACCAAGCAGACCTAAGTTAGCTCTCAAATAAGGGGCTTGTAGTCATCCAATTCAGTCGAGCACTTTCTTTTTGAAAATTGCAGGAAAGAATGTTTACAGTGTTACAGTCCCATCTTTAACTGCATGTATGCAAAATCGATGTGTGTCGACTCTCATAATGTATAGCCTATGTTCTGTTGCGAACTTTTCTGGAGGTTAGAAAATTCAACATGCATATGCACTGGTCCACCGTTATAATACATTTGATCACTGCAAAGACAGTGTTGCGATTTGCAGCTATTGGTCTCTTAGCCAGGTTTCATCAAGTGACACATTTTTAGTTTGGTGCTGCCAAATCACCCCACTTTGTTCCTTTTCTAAATGTTCTGTATGCTTGTGTATGCTCATGCTGTGCCTTTTCTCCTTAGCAACAGAAATTGACATCTTTTTCTTGAATTATATTAATCCCCCATCTATATAATTCCCGAAGCAAGATTTCAATAAGATTTGCCGTTTTGTAACAAAATGTCCGACATGGCACTTGTTTCTGTAGAGAAAATTATTCTGGCATGGAAATTTCTGGGAAATGTTTCCCAGAAATTCCACAGCAGATTCAACAGTTTGTTTCTAAGTACCATGGTATTTTCATGTACTTGCTATGCTATTAATTTTTTCTTGTTGGCCCACTGATATTTCAATACTATCTCTTACTATTTTTTCAAATTGAAGCCAAATGAAAGCTTAACTGGCCTATGCTTCTTTCATTTCTTTGCAAGTATCATTAAATGAACAGTGACAGTTTTTCTCTGAGCTGTAATTTGTAGGGTATATGGAGCAGAACTTCTCTAGATGTTTGGAAATTAATAGTCGTCTGTACATTTTCTGATTTGGAAAATGATTGTTTCTAGTCTTCAAGACTTAACTAATGATATTTGAATTGAAGTTCAGAAAGCTAAGCAGAGCTATCAGAAAGACCTTGCAGCTATTCGAGAGACTAAAATTACACCTGCAGAAGATCAATATAACATTTCAAAATCTACTCTGGGATTGGACAGAAAGACACGAAATTCATCTTCATATTCATTAGCGGCTGAGCACAGACCTGGAAGTGCATCAGAGAGCAAGGCAGCTGGTGAGAAATTCATAACCCATAGATGTGGCTAAGTAATGATCATTTGAGTGTTGAACATGTGCTCCAGTGCCATAGAAATGTTTAACTCTATTAAACTTGTCTCTTTTGTGATTGGCAGAATGGGAATATGATGAATCTTCGGGTTATTATTTCAATGCAGATACAAAATATTATTATGACCCAAACTCTGGCCTTTACTATAGTGATATAATAGGTATGATTGTCTATGAGAAACACGTTTTGGTCTAGGATTGTCACAATACTGAATACAGGGATTACACAATGTTCATAACAGTTCTGACATTAGATTCTGTTCAAAACAGGAAAATGGGTGACTCAGGAAGTGGCTTTCAAATCATCTCAAGTTTCAACAACAGATACTGGCTCCAAAAACTTACATTTATCCAATGAAGATGGACTTGGTACCAAACAGGCAGCATCTTCTAATATCTCAGCTCCTCAGACTGCTACTTCCAAAGTTAATATTAATTCAACACAAAATAGTTTTGCAACAAAGAGTGAAAGTCGTCCACCTCCAGGTCCGGTACTTCTGGCTTCAAAGGTACCAAGGAGCTCTTCTAAGGGAGCCCCATCTTCATTACAGGTTGCCAAGAGGAAGAGGGAAGAGAAGACTGGCCATGTATCAAGTGAAGAGGCTGCCGCTATTGCAGCTAGAGAAGCGGCAAAGAAAAGAATGGAAGAAAGGGAGAAACCGCTGTTAGGTCTTTATAAAGCTTATTGAAGACAGCCTCTGAAATTTGTGCATACATACTTTAAACTTGAATGGATGTACAATCCAGTTGTACTTTTGATTCTTGATGATTCCAGTTGTCGGATGCCTCCAGGGTGGTTATTGATTTATTTTACTTTTTTGTAGTCCCTACTTTGTATCAAGTATTTGGTTACTGGTGGTTTAAATGATGATTGAATAAACTCATGAGAAGTCTATATATTTTTATTATGCAAATTGCATAGAAGCTGCATCGAAAAGCTCTTGAAAAGACAGGGATTATGGAATTTGTAAGAAGCTGTCCTATGTGGGCTTTATGAATACTAGCAATTTAGTGTCACTGTATCGTTTAAAAGTCCATGGTTGCATTGGCAGCATGCTGGATTCAGGCAGTTTTCATTTTACTTGTTCATGACTTTCATGGTTGTTCATTTATCTTTCCCTAACGCACTGCTGTCCTTATGTTGAATGTCAAATATTCACTAATGTTGAATGTCAATTATTCACTAACAGGTTGGTGTCAAATGCATAAGATAGCAGTGACGTGAGTTCCTTGATGAAGATCCCGGTTTGGTCCTTGTAACTATTACTTGACTGTTAATGAGCCAATATCCACTTAGCTTTTTCCAAACACAGATGGAAATTGATGATAGAAGGGGTGTGGAGCTGTTTTGCCTGGTGTACAGCAGCAGTTAAGTTGTTTGAATGCTTCATGTTTTTGGAGAATGCAACATTTTCCATCTTTACTACTACCTTTTTATGGACGTATCCATAACGTTGCAGATAAGATTTTTCTGTATCTCATCAAGCACATATTTCCATTATTTTCATGACTTTATGTATTTTCTTTAGGTATTGGAAGAAGAGTCTCGATTAACTCTTACTTGACCGTTGATGACCACAAATCCTCTTCGCCTTACCCCAACATATAACCTGTCTGAAAGACTGTCAGTGAACGTTGATTATAGAATGGGTTTGGAGCTGTTTTGCTTCGTGTTCAGCAGCAGTTAAGCTGTTTGTATGCTTCATGTTTTTGGGCAATGTAGCGTTTTTCATCTTTATTACTGCCTTTCTATGACTGTCTCTATAACATCGTAGAATAAGACTTTTCTGCATTTTAACAAGAACTGTTTTTCGTTTGTTTGCCTGACTTCTTTGTAGTATTTTCCATTACTTCGCTCCTTAAATGAATATCTTTATAAAGCCATTCATTCAGATTTCGCTATATCTCACGAAGAAAACTGTATTTTCATTGTTCATGCAACCTACAGGGCAAGTTGTACTTGACTTTTCTCTGGTTTGTAAGCAAGATTTCATTAGTACTTGCCACAACATGGAATATAGCGAGAGATTCACGGTAAAAGATGAGTCGACAGGAAATTTTATTAGTCCCCGTTGTGAGAATTTAGTGATCCATTTGCAAAGATGAGTTGACTTAATATTAATTTAATTTTAGATATGATTTTTATATGTATTTTCTAATATTTTCAAAAAAATGATTTTGTATTAATTTTATAAAATATAAAATAATAAAATGGTTTTATAATTTTGAATTATAAAATAATAATAATAATATTTAATTTTAAGGTCATGGTCAAGTTACACATCAAATTGGCGTATGAGATTCTATTTTTTTTTTAAACAAGGGACTCTGCAACAATTTTAGAGGTGTACAAATTATATGTCCTCTAGATTTGAATAGTTGATGTTTTAGGACGAGCACATGTTCTTAATATTAAATCTGCTACAATTATATGTAATTTTTGTTATAGAAGTTGATTTGATAAAATAACTCTGGTTAAAGTTTATATATATATTAAAAACCTTAAACCAACATTGAAGAAGTAAATTTGGTAGTGATTGATAATTCAAATCTTGTGGGGCATCAAATCAACAAAAATTTCATGTGTGCAATCTTTTGCCATGTTAGTGTGGTATTGAATGTGCCATTGAATGTGCAGTATTGAAGGTCTGATTTGCCATAGCAATAGGTACATTGATGTGAATGATAAGTTAGGGTAGAGTTAAAGTTGTCCATTTGGGTATTGAGAAGGATGCATTGTTCATTACCAAAGTAAACAAGCTAGTTCATCCTTCTGTAAAATGATTTAATTTATAACTCAATGTGTGCAAATTATAAATTGGGAGTGGATGATGTTTTGCTCTGGAACATAAAGGGATGCGATAATCAGAAAAGCACATGCTAGACTAACTTGATGACTCTTTCATAATGATACAATTGCAAGCAAACTTTTACAATTAAGACATTGGTGGCTTGCAAACATATTTTCAAACCAAAGATAACAAGTATGATAAATGTCAGAGAATTAGTCGACCACTTTGGAAGGATGAAAGGTCACTGAATTCAATCAATCTCAACCCTACCTTTTGAAATTTGGGCTATCAAATTGGTGGTGCTGTTTCCAAAAATAACAGGGTGAACAAGTGCTAGATACATCATTAGTGCAGACAAATATTTAATTAAATGGGTAGAAGTTGAGCTAGCAAAATCATGTACAAAAGATGTTGGAGTAAGGTTTAGATATGAGAATATCATTATTATATTCAGATGCCCTTTAACATTGATAAGAGATCAAGACATTCATTTTGTAAATGCTACCATCAATGTATTAGTGGACCAATTCTTAATTGAGCACAAAAAGACATCGCCATACCATCCCTAAGCAAATGGTGCATTTAAATTCTTTAACAAGATCTTGTATAAAGGGCTTACGAAAATATGTGGTGTGGATAGGTATGATTGGGATGACCAAATATTTGCTTTACTATGGCCATATTGGATTGCATACAAGTGGTTAATTGGACAATTCCCAGATAAGTTAGTCTATGGTCAAGAAGTTGTAGCTCCACTACTTTTTTGGATGAATGTAGAAAAAGTGACTTTGATACTTCACCACGTTCTCATGGCAAACAAAGAAGTATAAAAATAGCAGCAAACAACATAACACATTGAATATTTATGGAAAAAAGATATAACTATTGGTGACCTGGTACTGTTTTATGACAGTAAAATTAAAGGAAATCACAAAGAGTTAGAAACTTCATGGTTGGACTTATATGTAATTGAGGACATTAGATTGACTAGAGAAATCCAATTAAGAACAAGGTAGTCCATGGCGCTTGACTCGAAAAGTACAATGTAGTGGAAACCCCTTGGGGCAATTACTATAGAAGGGTTCATTTGAAAACTATCGCATCTAATGAATAGACTCTTGAAAAAGATAACAAAAACAACAAAAACTTCAATAAAAAGGTGGATTAAGGAGAATCGAATATAAAACTATTCCAAGTTTACAATTTATTTGACAATTCTTAACCCTCTATAACTAGCAATAAGTATCGCACCTTCAGATCAAGGCAATTGCTTCAAACTAGGATAGGAAATAAATGACAAGTATGGAGGAAGTGGTTAACAAAACCCTAATAAATGAGAAGATCTCAATAGAAGAAGACACGAAGACCAATCAATAGGTCCAAGCAGATGATGACATTACAAGAAATAATGGACATAATAGACAAGAAATCACAACAAAGTCTCATTAGAAGAACAATGTGAACAATATAGGAATGAAGTTGATTGACAAACTTAGCGAATCAATTAGAGGCACCAAATCAACTATAACCATTGATCCAAAGATCAAAAGTAGGCTAACAAATGAATGTGCTCGGAATCTCTCGAAACCAATGTCAAATGCTAGTCTTCGTTGTCCTGATTCCAACAATGCTTGAATCACCTCAATTCGATGTCGTATGAAGAAGTTATGACATTCTGAAGTTTTTTACCAACAACTAAAAAGTCAACAACCAGGTTGATTAGGCTGTTCGTACCGTTGACATCATTAGCCGACTGTACAAGGTACGAATGACGGCGGACCAATCATGTCTTGACATGTGGAAAGTTCGTACAAGTGTAGGTGGCAGGGTTTAATTGGTTGGTTTGGTTTGAGGTGGCCCAATAAGAGCGCGCCACATGTACCAATTAGAGGGCGCCATGCGCCCTTTGTGATTGGCTAAAATTTTTGTATAAGGCCCGAAGGGCCTCGACGGGGTCTGACCCCTAGACTTTCCACAACATAGTTCAACGCCCAACCATTAGACCACCACATTAGTTCTTAACAAATTATGGTTGCCAATTATATTTCAATTGCAATGGTTTTGATGTTTTGGGGGAGGGGTAGGGCACTTGGCCCCAGCGCTTGGTTATATGTCAACATCATATGACTGCAGGCAGAGTGGAGAGGGGCGAGTAGGAAGCTCCAACCCTTGGACTTATCGGCACCACAGGACCACTGGTAGAGTGCTATGGTGGAGAGGGCGAGGACTAGGCCCCGACCCTGGTCTCATGCACTGCCCATGTGACCATAGGTGGACAGCGCTGACGGCTTCGGTGGCGGGGCAGGTGGTTAGCCTTGACCCCGACCACATCATTTCCATGTAGCCACTAGTGGAGCCAAAGCTAGCAGGGGTAGGCGGTTAGCCCCGACCCTCAACCATATCAATGTCCACATGACCTTACCCCGAAGCAGAAGGAGCTAAACTGGAGGGGGCGGGCAGTTAGCCCCGGCCCACGGCCACATGGCACATTGTCACACTATTTTGGCGCTTTAGGGGTTATTGGAAAATTTAATGAAGTGACAAAATATACCTTTTGTGGTGGGAATCTCACCAGTGCTAGGTGAAATTGTCACTCAACGGATTGTGTAAAGGGCGAAATTGTCACACAGTTAATAGGTTTTGCCAATAACAGAGCTTGGCTCCAAGAGGCATATCTTGCTCAGTTTTTAAGCTTTTTGAATGAAGGAGATTGTTTGAAGTTGTAGAGGAGGAGAAAAGGAAAATGCGCCTACAGTTGCAACATATTGTGGAGGAATAGTTCTTTGAATTTAAGCTCAAGTCAGAAGTTAAGAACATGAGAATTTTCAGAAAATCTGAGTCAATGAAATGTTTGTTCTTTGAATTTAAGCTCGTGTCAGAATTTAAGAACATGAGAATTTTTCAGAAAATCCGAGTCAATACAAATTGTTTCTCTGAAATAAACCTTAAAAGTAAGCCTGTATCAATAGCTATAGTTTCCTTCATCTGACCTGAATCGTTCATAATGTGAACAGACTTCTTAACCTTGGGTTCTTTATCACTTCCATTGATTTCTTAGAGTTGAAGCACAACTGAGTATGTTTAATAGAAGCTGGTTCGAGAAATTCTGATTCTCAGAATCTTTGTTGCTAGTAGAAAAATGTCCTTGAATATGATTTTTTTCCCTACATCATAATGATCTAAATTTGTTTTTTGAATAGGTAGACCCAACTTTGTCTGAAGAAGAAGAAATGGGCCTTTGCAAATTGACCAATTACCACAAACTCTCTTTTGAAGCAAGCAAACACATTTCCACAAAATTCCATATTTTCATCGAGAATAGCAATACAGGTCTGTTGTTGCAACAAGAAAAGCGGAGAAGAACACTTGATAGTTATTATGTGAAAAGTTCAGATTCCTTTCCTTCCAATAGTGATAGCAGGGTGCATTTTCCCCATGAAGAAGAAGTCACACGCAGTAGCCCAATAATTTTGTACTCAAAAGAGCTTGATTATAGTTCTATGATTTGTGAAGAAAATCAAGAGTTGAAGGAAGACCTGCAGGGGATGCAGTGGATATTGAGGGAGTTGGAGAAAGTTTGCAAAAAATTTCAATCTCAAATGTCAAGACTCACTAATGTCAAAATTAAAAATAGCAGTAGTCATACCAACCATAGATTTCCAAAGCTTTGTTCATGATAAGGCAAAAAAGAAATGCAATTCAATTTCAATATGAATAGATTCATCGTGTACCATAAATATAACATGCAGGAAACTGTTACATTGGTTGAACAATGTATATTTGACAAAATGATTTTTTTAGCATATTCTTGGAGAGATACAATTGTCTTCAGAATGCTCATGCAAGCCTGGTTCCTCTAATCTGATATCTCAATGAGTAATTGATGTTTTCCTTTTGTTACATAGTGACATGTTAGTTAACCGACACATGAAGAATACGCTACAGGAGAATGACTGCCAGCTAATTTTGTAGCACTTATATCTGTATCTATTCTCTTGCTCCTTAAAGGATTCCTCTTGTCTTGCTTGAAGAGTTGATTGCATTGTTTATTGCAGGGTTGAACAGATCCGCGCATAATTTCACCATGCAAATGTATACACACGGATCCGCACTACACCTTCCATACCTACTCACGGTTCTCATTGATCTTGGAGTGCCATGCAAATGGTGCCTGTTTCAACCCATAAAGGGCCTTCTTCAACTTGAAAATATGGGTCTCAACTCATATATCTATTGTTTATGAGCATAAGCATGACTGCATTCTTTGCATCATATTTTTCACTTTTTTTATTAGTTTAGATGGCTTACATATATTGTTCCTGCTAAATCTTCAGATTTCATCTGAAGCGATTATTTTCTAGTTAGAATCTTCATACAATAAGATTATTCAGAATGAGATATTTCTAGTGATTAGTACTCTTTCCACTTGTGCAGGTAGAATAATGTAACTATTATTCCTAGAAAGGCTTATTCTTTGTCACTTTGTATTTTGTTGACTTCAACAGAACCTCAGATACTTGAGAAGCTCGACCAAATAATCAGGTTGGTTTCAGTCGTATACTTTATTTGCAGAAAATCTAACTCTGTATGTTCTATGTTTAATGTAGTGTCTGTACAAGTATACTTATGTGTGACATCGATATAAAAGGGAGTGAGGAATCTAGGTGACAATGATGTTCTTACAAATGCGTTGATCTAGTACATACGTGAGTCATAATTTTCAAATAAAATGGTTTCTAATATTTACTTTTGTTTGGATTTGAAGAAATGCAGCTATGAAGGTCTTCATTCCATAGAAAATCATGAAGACGTAGTTTCATCAGCCACTGAAGAACTAAATATTTTAGGAAGAGACAGGTATCTAATGGGTTTTTTAGAAAGATAATTGATGCTTGTTTGATAGATTTTTCCTGATAACTTAGTTGTTCTTAGTAGCAAAGTAAAATTAAGTAGTCTCTTTTGCCACGTGTGTAGGTGAAATCTTCTGATCCAATCAAGAATATGTTTTTGGCTCATGTACTGAAAAAGAATCTTCAAGCATGGGCTTCTTTACATGGATATGCGGCAACCGATGCAGCTATGTCCACACTATATCCTATTGTCTTGGGACAGTTGCAGGAATTTTTGAAGACTTAATGTTGGAGCTCGAACATCATTCAAATGATTCTAATTTATAGAATAAAATCATTATTTGTACGGTTCCCCGATCTGATTTGTTGCTCTTTACCATTTTACCATTTTATTCGTATGCCATTCCAATGGCATGAGTTATAAATCAAGTGAAAAAAGCCATCTATTTTGAAATATTAATTTCAAACTGCTGTACTGAGCTCATTTAATTTAGCAAAACCACGAGTTTTCTATCGGACTACTTTTGCTAAAGAATTGGTATTCTCTCAAAAGCAGCGATACAATCACTCTTTTGTTTTGACCGTAAGTTTCTCCGTAAAAGTAATTGATAAAATTTATTGTGATGAGTAAAACGTAGGTAAAAAAAATTATTTTATTATTTTTTATCAGCGGAAGTATGGGCACAAGTAAATGTTGGTAGAATTTTAAATTTTAATGTTTTTTTATACACTGAAGTATGGGCATATGTAATTGTATTTGTTATGTTTTTTTGTTGTTGTTGTTGTTGTGTATTGGATATGCCACACAGCAAAGTGTGAGTAGAAAAAATATGAAGAATTTACACAGGAGTGTAAAATGAAAGGGAATGCGCAGCGGAGTGCCATTGTAATGTCTTTTGTTGCTTGAACATACAATGTTATGTAAAACTCGCAGCAGCAAATGAAAAGAGGAATTTTACAACAGTAAATTCATGTAATTTTTTTTTTATTTACAACAGTAAATGTAAATGAAAAATTTACACACAGCTGTGTAAATCTTTTCAAAAGGAGACAGAGTAATTTTTGTTGTTAAAATGTTCTCGGTGTAATCCCTCACACAGAGGAAGAATATTTTTGTAACAACAGTTGTCTTTGATTAATGAATACAAAACTTTGATTATAGCTTACGTGTGTTAAGATCTTGGAGAAAAGCAGAGCATTGTTCTTTGTTCAGGTTATTTGTTTTCAAATTTATGAGAAAATTCCCAACAGTGGTATCAGAGCCAGGTTAGGCGCTTTGAAGGTGTCAAAGAAGCTGAATGAAGGAGTTTTTTGCTGCAACAGCTTCTCCAGCAGTGTGAAGGCTCAATCAAAAATCCAAGGTATTTCACAATTTTTTTTGTGTTGCTATTGAAAACAGACAGTGATTTTAAATACACAGTCAAGTATTAGAAGCATAGTTTAGAGTTCAAGAATGGCCAGCACCAGCACTAGCATGGGTATCTTTAATACCCAGCTTCCACAGTTTAATGGGAAAAACTATGACTATTAGGCAATAACCATGAGAGCCCTGTTTGCTTCTCAAGATTTATGGGAATTAGTTGAAAATGGTTTTGAAGAACGAGCAGATGAAAATGAGTTTAATAGGTTAACTCAAGCGATCTGTTGAAGAGCAAAAGGAAGAAGGATTCAAAAGCCCTCGTATTTCTATATCAAGCAGTGCATGAGAGTTTGTTTCCAAGGATAGCAACAGTCAAGACATCCAAAGAAGCATGACAAACTCTCAAGACAGCCTATCATGGCATGGAGAAAGTGAAGACAGCAAAACTACAGTTGCTGAGGAGAGATTTTGGGAATCTTTGCATAAAGGAGTCAGACAATATTGACTCATTCTATACACATGTAATTGGTCTGATAACATAGATAAGGACTCATGGAGAAATTCTTAAAGAAAGGAGGATTGTGCAGAAACTATTGAGGATCTTACCCTCAAAGTTTGATGTGATTGTCACCACCATAGAAGAGACAAAGGATCTCTCAAACTTCTCAGTTAATGAGCTACATGCATCACTGATAACACATGAGCAGAGGTTGAGTAGAAATGAAAACTCATTTCTAGAGCAAGCCTTCAAGACCCAGATGTCTTTTGGAAGAGAAAGAGGTCAAGGCAGAGGAAACAAGAGAGGAAGAGGCAGAAGCCAAAACAGAGGTGGAAGAAACAGTCCAGCAAATGCTCAAGGAAGAGGCAGCAATCCAAATCAGAACCAAGGCTAAGGCAGCTGCCAACAAAGTGGACAACATCATGCTCAAGGACAAAGGTATGAAAAATCCAATGTGCAATGTTATTATTATAAAAAAATATGGGCATTATGCAAATGAATGTAGGAAGCAACATGATATGAGTAATAGATCTAGTGAAAATATCACTAGAGAAAATATCAGCCAAGATAATGTGCTTTTAGCTTGTAACATGGCTGAAACAAACAGTGATGATATATGGTTTCTAGACTCCGGTTGCAGCAACCATATGAAAAGAAACATAGCCCCGTTTTATGCTTTAGATCAAAATGTGAAATCACAAGTCACACTTGGGACTGATAATAAAATTTTTGTTATGGGAAAATGAGAAGTTAAAATATTTACAAAGAAAGGTGAAAAGAAAACCATAGCAGATGTCTATTATGTTCTTGGAATGAAATGTAACCTCTTGAGTATTGGTCAGCTTGTTCAAAAGGGGTACAATGTTTTCTTTGTGAATGATGTATGCACCATCATGGATAGAGCACCCAGCAAACGATGTATCGCTGAAGTGAAGATGACAAGGAACAGGATGTTCCCTCTCAGAATAAAGGCAGTTTTGAAAAATAAAGAAGTAATTGCAGCAGTTACCCAAGAGGCTTTCCAAAGCGTACCAAATGATGAAAATTGGTTGTGGCACTTGAGATTTGGACATCTCAACTTTGGAGGTCTTAACTTGTTAAGTAGAAAATGAATGGTAAAAGGATTACCATTGATAGAGAAACCGGACAGCCTTTGTGAAGGTTGTATCTTGGGAAAACAACACAGAGAAAGTTTTCCATCAGGGAAAAGCATAAGAGCAAAAGCACCCTTAGAAATTGTTCACTCAGATGTATGTGGACCGATGCAAACTCCATCACTAGTAGGCAGCTAATATTTTATAACATTCATTGATGATTTCACCAGAAAGACTTGGGTTTATTTCATGAAGAACAAAAGTGAAGTGTTTGAAAAATTTCGAAATTTCAAAGCATTTGTAGAAAACCAAAGCGGGATGCATATCAAAGTTTTAAGAACTGATAGAGAAGGTGAGTATATCTCCAAAGAATTTCTACGTTTTTGTAGAGAAAATGGAATTCACAAGCAGTTTACCACAAGGTACACTCCGCAACAAAATGGAGTTGTTGAAAGGAAGAATAGGACAATCATGGATATGGCAAGGAGCATGTTAAAGGCAAAACATTTGCCAAATGATTATTGGGCTGAAGTTGTACACTGTGCAACATATATTTCGAACAAGTGTCCTACAAAAACAGTCATGAACAGAGTGCCGGAAGAAGCATGGAGTGGGAGAAAGCAAAGAGTCACCCACATGAAAGTTTTTGGATGTGTTGCTTATGCACACATTTCAGATCAGCTAAGGAGGAAGTTGGACAGAAAAGGGGAGAAATGTATTTTCATTGGATATAGCGAGGAATCCAAAGCTTACAGGTTGTATATTCCATCTACCAAGAAGTTTTTTGTGAGCAGAGATGCTCAATTCATTGAGGAGGAAGCTTGGGATGGAAGCATAAAGAAAACAATGAATGTTAAAAACTGTTTTTCTCATGATGAAGATGATGAGGAGATGGTTGAAATACATCTCAAACAACAGTGCCAACACAAGGGCAGCAAAGAACACCCTTGAGGAGAAATGAAAGTGCTTCTCCAAGAACACCACAAGGAGGAAATTCAAGTGCTTTTTCAAGCACTTGTACACCAAATGAAAAAGGTAAGAAGTTCAGATATTTAAGTGATATTTATGAACAAGAGGTAGCAAATGAAGGTATGAATTTTTTGCTTGCATTATATTGTCATGTTGATGACCCTTTTCATTTCAAAGAAGCAATTAAGGATAGGAAATGGATAGAAGCTATGGATGAGGAGATCAATGCCATAGAAAGAAACAAGACATGGGATTTGGTTGAACTACCAAAAGGAAAAGAAGTCATTGGAGTTAAATGGGTCTATAAAACCAAGAGTAATGTTGAAGGCAAAATAGAAAGACACAAGGCAAGGCTGGTTGTCAAAGGATACAAGCAGTAGTATGGGAGAGACTATGAAGAAACTTTCGCACCGGTTGCTAGAATGGAAACCGTGAGAGCAGTGCTATCCATAGCAGCACAAAACAAGTGGAAAGTTTACCAAATGGACATGAAGTCAACATTCCTAAATGGAGTGTTAATGGAAGAGGTTTATATTGAACAACCTCTAGGCTATGAAAAGAAAAATCAAGAACACAAAGTGTGTAGATTGAAGAAAGCTCTTTATGGGCTGAAGCAAGCACCAAGAGCGTGCTACAGTAGGATAGATTCCTATCTACTGGAAAATGGATTGAAAAATGTGAGGGAGAACCCACCCTCTACATCAAAGAAAAAGATGATAAAATTCTAATTGTTGTGTTATAGATTGATGATATTATTTTCATAGGTAATGATGATTATCTCATTGAAAATTTCAAAAGAGTCATGAAAGAGGAATTTGAGATGACTGACATGGGTTTGTTGAGATACTTCTTAGGAATAGAAGTAGATCAAAATGAAAATGGAATTTTTATCTCAGAAGAGAAATGTGCAAATGAAGTATTGGAAAGATTTAACATGCAGTAGAGCAAGGCAGCAATCACTCCCACTGTGATGGGATTAAAACTCAGCAAAGAGGACAGCAGCAAGGATTTTGATCCTAGCTTGTATAAGAGCATAGTTGGCAGCCTAATGTATTTGATTGCAACTAGGCCATATATAATGTTTGTTGTTAGTTTAATTTCCAGATTCATGGAGAGGCCAAAAGAAGCACATTGGCAGGCAGCGAAAAGAATTCTGAAGTATGTTAAAGGTACTAAACGATTTGGTATTTTATATACTACTTCAGAATGTTCAGATTTAATTGGATACACTGGTAGTGATTGGGCTGGAAGTGTAGATGATTGGAAAAGCACATCTGATTATGTTTTTCACATGGGTTCAGGAGCTATTTCATGGGCTTCTAAGAAACAGCCTATTGTAACGTTGTCTACAACAGAGGATGAATATGTGGCAGCTACAGTAGCAGCATGTCAAGCAGTTTGGATGAGAAGGATGTTAAGGAGCTTATGCCAAGAACAAGCACAAACAACTATGATTTTTTGTGACAATAGCTCGGCTATTGCATTATCCAAGAATGTTGTGTTTCATAAGAGAACGAAACACACTGACACAAAGTTTCACTACATCAGGGAATTGGTGAACAATGGAGAAATTATTTTAAAACATTGCAGGACTCCAGAGCAAGTTGCAGACATTTTGACCAAGCCATTGGGCCAGAAAAGTTTCGAATTTTTGAGGAAATGTTTGAGTATCACTGATAACCCAGTTGTTGAAATTAAAAGGGAGTGTTGAAATATTAATTTCAAACTGTTGTACTGCGCGCATTTAATTCAGAAAAACCACCAATCTTCTATCGGACTGCTTTTGCTGAGGAAGTGGTATTCTCTCAAACGCCCCTGATACAATCACTTTTTGACGCGTGTCCTTAGTACATTTTGCAAAACCACTTTTTATCGAAGCGTAAACTTTAGCAGAAATGGGCCTTCTGATATTGACCACAGCCGTCCGATTTTTTGAGGGCAGATCAATGGTTGATATACAGCCATAGACCTGCACTATACGGACTTGACGTGAAGTTTTTGTTTTGACTGCCAATTTCTCCGTAAAAGTAATTAATGAAATTTATTGTGATGGGTAGAACTTAGGTAAGAAATTTTAATTTTATTATTTTCTATGAGCGGGAGAATGGGCACAAGTAAATGTTGGTAGAATTTTAAATTTTAATGTTTTTTTATGCACGGAAAGTATGGGCATATTTAATTGTATTTGTTATGTTTTTTGTTGTTGTTGTTGTTGTGTATTGGATATGCAAGTAAAATCCACCCAGCAGAGTGTGAGTAGAAAAAATATGAATAATTTACACAGCAGTGTAAAATGAAAGGGAATGCGTCGCGGGATTGTAATGTCTTTTGTTCCTTGAACATACAATGTTATGTAAAACTAGCAGCAGCGAATGAAAAGAAGAATTTTACAGCAGTAAATCCATGTAATTTTTTTTTTTTATATTTACAGCAGTAAATGTAAATGAAAAATTTACACACAGCAATGTAAATCTTTTCAAAATGAGACATTGTAATTTTTTTGTTGAAATGTTCTTGGTGTAATCCCTTAGACACAGGAAGAATATATTTTTGTAACAGTAGTTGTCTTTGATTAATGAATACAAAGCTTTTGTGGGTGTGTATAATACTATGTTCTCAGAAAATAATTTGTTTATAGCGTCCCTGTGTTAAGATCCTGGAGAAAAACAGAGCATTGTTTTCTGTTCAGGGTATTTGTTTTGGAATTTATAAGAAAATTTTCAACAATCTAAGGAAATTTCAGTACTGGTTCATTTCCAGAGTTTCTAGTTAGTAGATATTATTTGTGTTATGTCTGATTAAGAGAATATTTGTACAATTAGGCTCGTTTTTAACCTCTCTTGGATTTTGTCATTTCTGACTTTTCCTTGAAACTCTCACGATTTGACTTTCTATAGAATATTTTGACATGCATATATGTTGCGAACATTATGTAAATGAATTGGCTCTCTTGATAATTTGAGATTATTGCAACAGAACATTATGTAAATGAATTGGCTCTCTTGATAATTTGAGATTATTTCAATCTTTGTTGCAGGTTGTTCACATATACGCAATCTGTATGCTACAAATATTCTTTTGCAGATTGTGTGCAGCTGCAAGAGTTGGATTAATTTTGTCCATATAGAAAATTGGTTATTCTATCAAAGATGTCAACATTGAATATTCTTCAAGCTTTTGTAAAATGGTTTACCTAGTCAATGTGTTTGTCTACGAGGTTGCCTTATATAAGAAATATCAGTATTCCAATTCTGATGAGATTTGATGTTTTATGAGAGAACAACTATTGCGTTGGAAGGTGTGTATTATTTAAATTGTATGGTGTTTGCATTGTTGAATAAACATTTGGGTTATTCATTTCACGCTTCCAATATATTTGGTTCAATTCTATGGAATTTTTCTTTGCGCTTCTAGTCCAATTTTGTGGCTGCTTTGCAGAGATTCTAAGATGTCACGACATTATTGGAATTGTTCAATCAATTGGTTGAATTTTGTAGCATGTTGCTGTGAGCAATTTCTTGCAAAGTATTTGTGGGCCATTTGACAGAGAATTCCAGCGGATGGAGGTATCATTGCAATTGTTTAATTAGGGGAATAATGAATCATACAAAATTTCTCTTTCAATTATATTTGGTGAAGACTACGATGATATTTGATCATTTAGTAAGTTCCACATACAACGTAGATCTACAATCTGGCATTACAGGAAAAGAAAAATGTGAGACATTTGAGATGTGACTTTGTTTTAAAAAGTGCCAAACATTTGCTAAATTGAATTTATTTTATTCCACTGAAGAGGAGGGAATCACGCCTTTAGAAATTGCTTTTATGGTAATCCATAATTTGTGAGCAGGTATGCTTGAGAGTGTTGGAATTACTGGTAATAGACTTCAATTATCTTCCAAATTAGAAATCAACTTGGCTGAGCAAGTCTGCTTGAGAGTGTCGGAATTTCCCGCAGCAGACTATCTATCTTCCAAATTAGAAATCAGTCAACCTCAGTGAGTTTATTTGACAGAATTGGAATTTCCAGTTGTAGACTTTCAGTTCGGTTGAGCAGGTCTACTCGAGATTAGGGGAAATTTCTAGTACACTCTATCTTTCGGTCTAGAAACCACTTTGGTCATCTGCTCATTTGTTGTATATGCTTGTTACTCCAGAGCTGTCAGTTCTTTTGTCTTTAAGACATCTATTAATCGTGGAGCTACTAACATTCTTCCTACAAAATTTTCTCCTTTAAGAGCTATTTGTACTGCAAAATGGGCTGTTAGCATCATTGTTTACTTATGGATATCTTGTTTCAAATGTTATATCCTATCCTTTGAGCCACATATTTTGTGTAATGGCTCATGCTACTACTTTCATTGCCTTGTTTATTAACCAAGACTCAAGGAGTTGATTCACTACCTCATGTTCCCCTAATCATGTGACCTTATGGGCAAGGTTCATCAACAACATTTTTTTGAAATTTTCTATGTCCATTTCTTGAGATTTTCTATGTCTACTCATTGAACTCCTAATGACTGTAGTTTCCAAAACCATCTCTTTAATCATTGTAACATAATCTAAACCATTGGAAGCTTCCATGTATAATTCTATATTGGGTCATAGACATGATTCTTTGTGTAGCATCGAAAGTTATTCCTACATGCCAAGAAGCCTCTTAAGTTGGCCAAAGAAAATTATACAAAATGAAAATAAAAATAATGAATTTTGGGCTTCATATAGGCCCCAAGAGTCAAGTCAGCCCCACAAGTGAAGGAGTGAAGGAGTGTGACTTTGGGTCAAAATTCACCCCATCTAACCAACATAAATGCAAGTTGACTTTCTATAACATAAATGCAAGTTGACTTTCTATACTTGACCAATTCGGAGATCACATCAATATCATCTATTTTGATCTCGCAAGTGAAGGAGTGTGACTTTGGGTCAAAATTCACCCCATCTAACCAACATAAATGCAAGTTGACTTTCTATACTTGACCAATTCGGAGATCACATCAACATCATCTATTTTGATGCACATGTGCGAGGAAGAGAGAAAGACTGAAGTTTGAACTTGCATTTGACCATCATTGACATGTTCAAGTTGACTAAATCTGTTTTGCCTCGTTTGACTCGGAACACGTTACCAATATTTTGACCAAGTTTGACCGTTGAAAGGATGTTATTTTGACTACAGAAGATTCATACTTTGACCCAAAGAACATGGAGCTTTGATGGGTTGACCGTGAGTTTGACTATTGGAAGCCAACTATAGTTCCAAGTTGATTGTAAGGGTCAACCACAAACCCAAATTCGACCATAGGAGATTGCTTGACTAGGTAAAAAATTGACCAAAAGTGATGATTTTGAAGGTTTGTCCAGCATCCACTGGTAGATACTTTGACAAGGTTTGACTGGTACATTTGACTTGGATCTTGGCACAACTCGTATATTTGACTTGGATTCTGTCATAGATTCTTATATTAATTTTGGAATTGTAATTATTATTGAAGAACAATTTCTCCTAAAAAGAAAAGTTTGCTGGGTTTTTCCCAAGGATTGATTTTTCCAGGGTAAATTTGTGTCTCTCTTGTGCTTGATGTTGAATTTGGTAGATATGGTCTTTCTTCATAATTAATATTTTAGCCCTTGATGTATATGTAATAACAAATATAACACATGTTCTTCATGCTAGTTTTAAAGAAAAACTTTGAATTTTCAAATTTGAATTTTTGTTTCCAAATAAGGTCAAGTTGGCCTCACGTAAAGAGACACCAATTCGGTGAACTATATCTCTATATATAATCCACCTGACCCCGTCATTCAAGCACAATTCGATCTCACACACAATAAGATATCTTTTAGGCATCTAAATGAAAGAGAAGAAGAATAAGAAGGAAAAAGAAGGACAAAATCATCTCAAGCATTTCTCTCTCTATCTCTTTAACTTTGCACGTGTGATTTTTCTCTCCTTTTGTGGCTTATCACATGAGTTTTTGGACGACAAGGCTGAATGTCTTACCAACAACAAGGTTAAGTTTTGTGGCTTATCACATGAGTTTTTGGACGACAAGGCTGAATGTCTTACCAACAACAAGGCTAAGTTTCTCGGCAATTTCTGAGAGGTCTAATTTCAGCCTAAGCAGATCAGATTAGGCCGAGTTGAATAGGCATCTTTGTGACTTGACATAAGGGAAATTTGACTAGGTTTGACTATATTGATATTGATGGTTAGTTTGACCTTGTATATGGCTAGAAGAATTAGATGTATCTTTTATTGAACTAAAGAATTTCTCTAATGAAAAGGTTAATGAGTTTTTCCCCTCAACTTGTACATGGATCAACCTAGCTAGAAACAATTTAAAAAAATGAAACAAATTGTATCTATGGAGGTGATATTAAAGATTATTTTAGAGAATCCATCTAAGGCTTACCTCAAGATACATCTCCAAGGCTCTGTAAAGCACATTGTTTGTCAATTTAGTATTCCTAAATTGATATCATTAATTGTCAACCCGGGGCTCGTAAGCTGATGAAGTGAAGGTGTACTATATGTACTTAAGCAACCTCTTAGAGCTTTTTGTCGTTTGGGGGTGTTGTTTGTGATTAATTTATCTTCCTAAGATGGAGTGATGTATTTATAAACAAATGAGTGATGGTGTGTGTGGAGTGAATTCTAGATGAGTGAGGGTGTGTGATTAGTGGTTTCTAACTACTTGCTGAAAAGGAAAACTTGAAGGAAATAAATGAATTAAAATGAACTGAAAGCAAAGAACCACTTTCTAATGGTATTAGACACCATTCATGCTGCTGCAAATAGAAGGTAAGAAAATCACTTAAAAGACCAATGATAATGTTTATTTCTTCCTAACTCTCTGCCTCTAACACATAGTACTGTGTAAGACACGATTAAGAAGTAGCTAAACGTAAGTCTAAGAAATGATAAAAATGAGTAAAATCTACTTTAAAGACTAGTGATAATATTTGGCTCTTTCTAACTCTCTGCCTCTATCACATGGTACTGTGTAAAGCACGATTAGAAAGTAGCTAAGGATTAGTCTAGAAAGCACCCAAAACTAGCTGCAAGTGATTAGTATTCTGATCTCTAAAAGATAAACAATTTATAGTAAGAGACCATTTATATGTTAGCAGACAGATTTGAGAAATAAAACTAAAAAAATTAGCTATGGAAATAAAGTAAAAGGCAGCAACTTTGAATCTGTCAACTGAAACTACCACTAGATATAAAGCAAACACATAAACACACAAGTAATCCCGGGTCAAAAACCTGCAAAAGAACAATGCTGATCAGCTTAAAAGAAAGGATTCAAAATGAATTAAAATGAAGTGAATTATGTTGTACATAGGTCAAGAAAAGGAAATGCTGAACATAAAAATACTATACAAGGCTAATATGAACAGGGGCCCTCCATTCACATAACCCAAAGAAGACTCAAAGTGTTGAAAGCTTCAAAACAACACTGCTTCTATTACTCCATGTGCAGAAATTCACAGTCAAGAGTGCTAGAACAGCACTATTAAAACAGAGTCTTGGGAATGCACGAAAATTACAACAAGTTCGTAAAAATACAACAAGTAAAAGTTAACATAAGCATACGCAGACGCAAGTATTTATAGGCATCTGAAGGATAGCCTATGCGTGCTGCTAAAACTGAAAATAAACAAA
>APFE030729940.1:75884-130019 GCA_000404065.3 Pinus taeda
GATACCATATTAATCAATCAATTAGCAACCTCTAAAAGAGATCTTTTAACTTCTACTCATATGCATGAGCAAGCATGACATACTATATAACTAATACATTTACTCAAGTAAATATTGTTTTACCTCCTCAATGTTCATTTACTCTAATGCATAATTCTCTTTAGAATTCCAACCCATTAATTCTACCAACATGTATAACACAATCGTTATATTTTCATACATGCAATAAACTATTATCTTTATGCTTAGCACATATGTTCTTTTCATATAGCTATTTTTTTCCGAAAACTAAACATAGTCTCTTTAACATACAAAGAGCATAACTCCATATCACAATGACTATTCTTTGTGCATACCATAGCATACCATATTAGCCCATCTTTAATAATTATATGAACTAGCATTTCCCTTCGCATAAGCACATACTCTTAGAGGACAACACGCTAAGGCATTCCTTTGAAGGGACTCACTACAACATCAGTTACAATCTCCTTACATGAAAATTTTATGTAAACTTTATCAAAAGAGCTAATCCTCTAGCTATTATTTTTTTATGCTTGCAAACATGTAACGCAAACCAACACAACTTGTTGCCAACACAACTTGTTGCCTCTTCCTGCATGTGTATGTATACCCTTTCTAATGAAAGCTAACACAAATATTATTTGTTTACACATCCCATTCAACAAGAAACTAAAATATTAGTTACGTTAGCATAAAAGTACTCACATATCATTTTCCTAAAGAAATATGACTCAATAGTTTCTCTATCCAAACAATGAACATATCTCTAACACAATGAATATTCTTTGTGTGTTCAATAGCTTATCATAATAGCCCTTCTTTAATATATGCGGCACATATTCTCTTCTCTAGAATTCTACTTGTAACCCCTTACCAAGAAATACATGCTCTTAACCATTGTGCCCTATCCTTGGGTTGTAAGAGTGCCCCACTTCTCTAGATACAAAGATTATAGAGCCTATACAACAAGTTTGCAAATGTATGGCCTAAGAAAAGTGTTTATAAGTTCACCTTTTTACTGATGATAAAACTTGTTTTCATAAATGCGAGCAAGTCTTTTAAGAATTTGGGCAATTATATTCATTGTCCAGCCTAAAAAGGCACTAGCATGAATGTAATAGATTGCTTGGAGGCAATAGACTTCATATTAATTTCAAATTATGACAATAGTGAAAACATGTGTATCATATTTATCTGTGTCACCAAGGTAAATATTTCCCCGGCTCAATCAAACACCGGAACCCTTTTCCCAGATTCAAAAGAAATATCACTGCAACAAACGTATTGTACTTTCCTAGTCTTAAGGTTCTGTAGCATTAGGTACGAGACTGACTAAAATTCTCTTAAATGATGCAGAAGACAATCTACTATCATAGTAAAAAAGGTTCTGGCATCTACAATTCGCCTCGGGATGGAACTTCAGCCCTTTTCACCCAATATAGAGCTAGGGCAAGTCCTTACGAGTGACAAACTCTAAATTCTGAGGCAATATTCTATTAAGAAAATTGTGATTATATTATCCAGAAATTAACCAACACATTCATTAGCAGTGGAACCAGTATCCAGGGCTCGGTGCAGCTCTATTGTAAATGATGTGAGAGACAACCTTCTATTACTGTCAACAAGGTTACAACATAACAACACCACAATCAACTGCGGATGAACCAAAACGTTCTTTCGCCACAACGAAGGATTGACTTCAAATTTTGAGGTAATACTCCATTGACACAGAAGCTCAGATTTGATTACTTCGAAATCAATTGAACTACTTAAAAAACTAGTTAATCGACTTAGCGCATAACTCATCTATCAGAAGTATCATCGAAAACCAGTGTCAGGTGCAACATTCAACCTAACCTTCTATTCTCAAACGATACAGAAGACAACTGCCTGTCACTATCATCAGGGTTGCGGCATAAACAACCTTTCGCCCAGTACAACGTTAGAAAGAGACTTAAAAAGGACTAAAACTCGTTTTTAAGCAGTGTTCCATTAAAACAAAAACCCAAATTCTATTATCTAGGATACCAACCGATCTGCTTAATAACCAGTTACTCAACTAACTAACCCACCCAATCGTTAGTAGTGAAATCAATAAATAAACTGGTGAAGAGAACGAAACAGAAAGAAGGATAACAGGTACCATTGCCACTGAAAAAAAAGACTGGTACTCCGCCTTCAGCAAGAAAAACAAAGAGATCCTTCCAAAGCGAATCATATAGAGATGATGAGAGCCTTCTGCTACAAAGCGCCCAAGACATCTGCTGAGCACCATTATGCATGTAATCGAGGAAAAACCCTCATCTCCAGCACATCGCACAACGATTCCCATAACCCTCCATTACTTTCCGTTTTTACACCTCTCCAAAAATCAGTTTTGGATCGGAACCACTCCCTAAGTAAAACCACCGTAACCTCCTTTTCTTGATTCATCGTTAATTTAGTTTCACGGGAATCAAAAATCAGTTCAATAACTGATTTGTAACTTATTTCATAACAGTTTGATTTACGTTGAGTTAATTACGAGAGGGATATGACACAGTACAGGTATCGGGATTAAAGAAAACTCAAATAACCCCAACTTTTTTAATCAATTTTTTTTATTAGATGTGTTAGATGGTACTTAAATTAAACAATAAATAAAGCATAAAGATGGACAAATACATCATAATAAATAAACCATAAAGATGGACAAATACATCATATGTTAACTCGCAAGAGTGATATATTTATATAATGCTTTTAGTTAATGAATGATATAATGAAGTATCTAACTGCTATATGTTTATGTGATCAATGAGCAAAGAAGAAAAGAACAAAAAGCTAAGTGGAAGAGAAAAAAGAGTGGCAGAACAAGTAACAGGATTAAAAAAACTTAAATAACCACCCTTCAGTGTCTCATGGAGAAATACATCATATGTGAACGCCAGAGTGATATATTTATATAATGCTTGCTTTATATAAAAGCATATAATAAAAGCATCTAACAGTTAGGTTTATGTGATCAGTAAGCAAATAATGAAAAAACAAGTAGCTAAAATGGAGGAGTAAGAAAATAATGAAAAAACAAGTAAGCAAATAATGAAAAAACAAGTAGCTAAAATGGAGGAGAAAAAAAAGTGGCAGAACAAGAACAAGTAACAGGATTAAAAAAAAACTTTAAAATAGCCACTTTTTTTAGTGTCTCAATTAATTATTATGACTTTCTATCTAATTAGAAGATAGTTGGATAAATGTGCTAATCAAGATAGTTACAGAAATGTGCCAATTACTTTCAAGCTACTAGCTTTATGGGTTTCTATTTATTCCACTTACAAGATAGTCACAAAATTATTGCTTACTATATGGGTTTGCTTATTATATGGGTTTCTGTTTATGTGATCAGTCAGCAAATGGGTTTCTGTTTATGTGATCAGTCAGCAAAGAATGACAGAACGAAGTAGCTAAATGGAGGAGAAAAAAGAGGGTACAACAAGTAATAGGATTAAAAAAAATAAAAAAAATAACCACCCTTTCTTTACTGTCTCAGTGTCTCATGGAGAAATACATGATATGTGAACCCCAGAGTGATATATAAAGAGGGGTACAACAAGTAATAGGATTAAAAAAAAATAAAAAAAATAACCACCCTTTCTTTACTGTCTCAGTGTCTCATGGAGAAATACATGATATGTGAACCCCAGAGTGATATATTTATATAATGCTTGCTTTATATAAAAAGAAACGAACCCTATCGGGCTAACTGAGGTGAGTTCAGTTCAAGTTATAGGCCACTTCCCGTTGCCTAACCCTGGTGGGACCACATCAAACACACTCCCATCCACCCTCTGACTACCGAGCGGTCCACTATCCGGAAGTCATCACTTCCGTGGAGAGGTAAGGCTAATAGGTTCCTGATTTGGTCCACTATCCGGAAGTCATCACTTCCGTGGAGAGTAAGGCTAATAGGTTCCTTGATTTTCCGCGGGAAGCTGGCAGGCCCAAACCACAGCCATGCCAGGCCAAATAACCCTACAGTGAGGTAACCTCAGAAGGAGGGGAATCCAGAACCAGCAGCAAAGACAGTAGCGCGAGCAGTTCCAGATCCAGTAACAGATCCAGCTGCAGTACTAGCTCCAGTTCCAGCACCAGCAACAGAGGCATAGAAAAGAGCAGAGGCAGCAGCACGAGTGGTTAAAACAGCAAAGGCATGGGGCAGTTTTGTTTCTTTATTCAGTGGATTCAGCACCTTTTTATGACCGAGAACCACTATATCGAGAGCTTGTTCCAGCTGACCTTGATGACCTAGAGTAGGTAGCAGAGGCAATGGTGGGCGCTTTGGTGTGTGGAGTAGGTAGCAGAGGCAATGGTGGGCGCTTTGGTGTGTGGTTTACTTACATATGGGTTTCTATTTATTCCACTTACAAAATAGTTAGGGGTTTCTATTTATTCCACTTACAAAATAGTTACAAAATTATAGGTTTCTATTTATTCCACTTACAAAATAGTTTCAAAATTATTACTTACAGGATAGCTGTATGACCTAAACAACTACTTAATTACATATTTGAATAAAAGCAAAACATGTACGAGCATTTCTTCTGTTCCGGAATAGATTCATGCATTCACAACAGTTCCACCTGCAACCAGTAAACATTATTATCAGAACGATGAAAAGAAAAATATAAGTTTAATCTCATAGCCTACATGACCTAGAATATTTGTTCTTAGATATTATTACAGAATGAAATTCATTGCACTGTATAAAAATTCGGAATATTTGTTCTTAGGTATTATTACAGAATGAAATTCATTGCGCTGTATAAATAATCAGAATATTTACAGAATGAAATTCATTGCGCTGTATAAATAATCAGAATATTTGTTCTTAGGTATTACACAATGAAATCGATTGGACTATATAAAAATTAACGATGAAAAGAAAAAGACAAGTTTAATCTCATAGGCTACATGACCTAGAATATTTGTTCTTAGGTATTACGGAATGAAATTCATTGCATTATATAAAAATTTAGAATATTTGTTCTTAGGTATTAGACAATGAAATTCATTGCACCATATAAAAATTTAGAGAGATAAGAGCATAAGATAAGATTCACAAGGATTACCATTGGGATGAAGAACTTGGCCAGTGAAATAAGAAGAATCTTCTGATGCAAGAAAAACGTATGACGGTGCCACTTCATCAGGTTGTCCAGCCCTGCCCATTGGCACTTGTTCTCCAAAATGCTCTATAGACTTATCAGTAGTCACTGAAGCTGGTATTAAAGGAGTCCAGATTGGACCTGGTGCAACACCTGCATTACCAACAATAATATAAAATAACCATGCATGTATCAGAATCCTTTATATACAAAAATCTTATCTAATATCAGAATCCTTTCTATACAAAAATCTTATCTAATATCGAAATCCTTTTTATAGAAAAATCTTATCTAGTATCAGAATCCTCTCTACACAAAAATCTTAGTCTAATATGATCACAATGTCTTCAAAATACCATTAACGCGTATTCCCCGCTTCACTAGCTGCAAAGCCAGGCCTCTGGTGAAGGCGACAATTGCTCCCTTGGTTGAAGTATAGTCCAACAGAGTGGCATTCCCTTTATAAGCATTCACAGAAGTTGAATTGATGATGCAGCTCCCCTCTTTCATGTGCTTCAGTGCGTGACTGTGTAATACATATATATACAGTTTAGATTACACCACCTATAGAGGAAAAACATTAGGATGTTTTTAATGGCGGGCAGCAAGAAATAATAAGAGCCATACCGGACCAAATAGAACATTGAAAAGATATTGGTTCTAAACACACGCTCTAGCTGATCTGGTTCCAAATCCTCAATACTTGGGACTGGATGTTGTTCAGCTGCATTGTTTACCAAAATATCAATCTTGCCATATGCCTTCACAACTTCGTCTACCACCTGCATTGCAAAGGAAGGAATAGCATTAGAAATCTTAAACCTTTTCTAAACGTTTCCTCAGTTTATGTCATTTCACAAAACACA
This sequence comes from Pinus taeda, assembly GCA_000404065.3. Taxonomy (NCBI): domain Eukaryota; kingdom Viridiplantae; phylum Streptophyta; class Pinopsida; order Pinales; family Pinaceae; genus Pinus; species Pinus taeda. The sequence continues at coordinate 81,919 of APFE030729940.1, forward strand.
TATCTCCCCACCAAAGAAGTCAAGGTATTAAAAGGGATAAAATTAAACCAGGATTGTCATAGATTAGTTCAATTGGTTAGACGTGTTAAATCACAACTTTAAGACATTCTTGACGGGAAAAATATTTTGCAACCTTTCATGATGGCCATATGTTAAATCCCGTTTGTACCCTTTGATGATAAGAGAGCAAAGAAAGAGAAAATATCAGAAAGGCATTTAAGACATTCTTAACGGGAAAAATATTTTGCAACCTTTGATGACAACCATATGTTAAATCCCTTTTGTACCCTTTGATGATAAGAGAGCAAAGAAAGAGAAAAAAAATCAGAAAGGCATTGGCTGGTTATTCCTTTCGGCCCTAAGGGAAGTAAACGGACATGCGGTAAATCGTTCCGGACCTATATAAGGTGGACCCTTTGACAACGGAGGAAAAGGGGCATGTGTTAGATCCTTCACGCTGGAGGAAACGAACACGGGAGAAGTAGGGTTTCACACTTTCACCCGAATCAACTCATAAAACTTAGAAAACCTACGTGGGAAGGAAACCTAGGGTTGTCCACTACGTCTTCACCCAAATTCACTAACACACGTTGCTTCTCACACCAAACACCTCGACATACACAATAAACCTCCTCCTCACACCCATGAGACTCGACCAACGCTCCATGTGTCTTTAATAAGATACTCTACTCTACCTACGTCTCAAGGAAGGGCTTAGGATTGCCCACTGTTATGCTATTCCTCAAGGGCCCTGGGTTGCACAGTTTTACCCAAGACTAACTCCAACCTGCTTGTAGGAGGTTGGTATAAAGTCTTTCCCTCCTCATTATGAGTTGGGTTCTTTATGAGGAGTTGAGGATTTGGGTTCATTAAAAGAGTTAGAGCAACCCTTGTTGGGTTCGAGTGACAGTGTGCAACCTCACGAGTTGAGTTGGGTTGGTATGCAGTTACCTGTAATGGGGGAGGAGGGCCAGACTCTATAACAACCCGAGCCCCTACAAATGGTGAGGTTACATTTTCACTGAAAGCCAACCCAACTCTTCATAATGAAGAGGAAGGGACTCGGGTGACACGAGGGCCAGACTCTATAACAACCCGAGCCCCTACAAATGGTGAGGTTACATTTTCATTGAAAGCCAACCCAACTCCTCATAAGGAAGAGGAAGGGACTCGGGCGACTCTTCCACTCAAACCCAACTAGTCTTGCACTAACTCCTTTTGTGAACCCAAATCCTCATAATGAATCCAACTCGTATTGAGGAAGAGACTCTATACCCCAACCACTAGTGAGGTTGCACATTTTCATTCAAACTCAAGCCGACTATCCACAATGAACCCAACTCATAACCCCCAACCCAACTGCTACTCATAATGAACCCAGCTCATAACCCCGAACCCAACTGCTACTCATAATGAACCCAGCTCGTAACCCCCAACCCAACACATATAACCCCTCTAATGAAGAAACAACCCGACTACTCATAATGAACCCAACTCATATAACCCCTCTAATGAAGAAAAAAACTATTTTAATGACGAAGAAATCACTTTTACCTAAATCACTTTCACTACTTGGATGAAATCACTTTTACCTAAATCATTTTCACTACTTGGATGAACTCAAGTAAAGGACCTAAATCACTTTCACTACTTTCATGAACTCAACTAAAGGAAGATGGGAGGGAAATCACCCCATCACTTTCATACACAACTCGAACTTTATAGCAAACCCCCACTGAAAAGGGAAAAAAAAAACCTTTATAGCAAACCCAAAACTCCACACCAACCCACCTCTCCTTTGATAAGGATGGAACCCAACCCCAACCCTCATTTGGAGGAAACAACCCAACCCCAACCCTCATTTGGAGGAAACTCTCTTTATACAAAGAGAAAGAAAAAGATATTTTCATTGGAACCAAACTCTCTTTCTACCCTCATTTGGACCAAACTCTCTTTCTACAAAGAACATCATATTTTCATTAGAAAAAGATATTTTCATTTGGACCAAACTCTCTTTATACAATAGAGCATATCATATTTTCATCTGAACCCAACCCTTTAACTCCTCCACTCCTTTACACAAGGAAGTATTACACTTTCACCTAAACCCAACCCAACTCCAACCCCAACTTCATCCCCTAATCCCCTACCCCAACTTCACATTTCCTTTAAACCCAACCCAACTTCTCCACTCCTCATAAGGAAAACAAAACCCAACTCCAACCCCAACTTCATCCCCTAATCCCCTAGGCACGAGAAACTCACCCAAACCAAATCGAGACCTAATGAGGAGGGAAATCACTTTCACCCTATGGAAATCACTTTCACCCAAATAGGGTGAAATCGAAGGGAAATCACTTTCACCCAAATAGGGTGGAATCGGTCAAATGAAGAGGACCTAACTCCTCTTACCAAACCCATCTCCTTACATCCTCCACTCCTCATAATGAAACCATCTCCTCATAATCCTTATCCTCATAAGGATGAACCCATGTCCTCATAATCCTTAATGATCCTTGCATCCTCATAATGAATCCATTAATCCTTATGATCCTTGCATCCTCATAATGAATCCATCTCCTTTGCATCCTCATAATTTGGAAAATCACTTCCCCAAAGTGAAACCCAACTCTTAAAGAAGAAAATCACTTTTCTTGCATCCTCGTAATGAATCCATCTCCTTTGCATCCTCATAATTTGGAAAATCACTTCCCCGAAGTGAAACCCAACTCTTAGAGAAGAAAATCACTTTTCACTTTTATGTAGGTAAAGGCATAAAGAATCTCACCTTTTACTTTAGGTAACACACCCAAGGAACATAAATGTTTAAGACACCATGATCTTTTACTTCTTTTACTTAAGACCCAAAGGGACATAAATGTTTAAGACACCATGATCTTTTACTTTTTACTTAAGACCCAAAGGGACATAAATTTTTATGTAACACACCCAAGGAACATAAATGTTTAAGACACCCCTTTTCTCAAGGGAATTCAACCTAAATTATGTAAACTTAAATTATGTAAACTTTAGGTAAAGGCATAAAGAATCTCACCTTTTACCTAACACCCAAGGGACATAAATGTTTAACACCCAAGGGACATAAATGTTGAAGACACCCTTTTTCTCAAGGGAATTCAACCTAAATTATGTAAAGGGAATTCACCTAAATTATGTAAACTTTAGGTAAAAGACATAAAGAATCTCACATTTAAGAGATAAAGAATCTCACATTTTCCCTAGTAAATCTTTACATTTTTACCCTAGGAGACACAAGGACCCAGGGTAAGAGACACACCCAAAAGGACTTCAACCTTTCCCTTTTAATTTTCCGTGACACACACCCTGTCCGTAACAGGGACATTTTCCTAAGGAAACTGACCCTAAATTGTGTCAACTACAATCACTACTTAAAGAACCGTTTCTCATTTCGCTTCAGTTTCGTTCTCCACTCACACACCGAACCACATCCACATGAGAACCTAAATTCTGTTTAGTATAAATAGAAGATTGACTTTTCCGAGAGAGAAAAGTTTTTTTGGCCTCGTTTTCCTTCCGGTCTCATACACCCAACCACATACCCATGGGAAAAGATTTTTCGAAGAGATTTTTCCCATCGTTTTCCTTCTCCCCCTCATACTCTTCTCACACCCCAAACACATAATCCCCTCATGCACCCAAACACATACCCATGGGTACCTAAATTATGTGAACCATAAAAAAGACTTTTCCAAGAGAACCGTTTTTCCATTTCCCTTGTTTTGCTCCCCTCAACACACCCCCATACAAAACTTTTCCACAAGACATTTCGAAGAGAACATGTTTTTCTCTTTTCCCCTAGTTTTCCTACTCCCCTCACAAAAGACTTTTTGAAGAGAACATGTTTTTCTCTTTTCCCCTAGTTTTCCTACTCCCCTCACAAAAAAAGACTTTTTGAAGAGAACATTTTTCTCTTTTCCCCTAGTTTTCCTACTCCCCTCACAAAAGACTTTTCGAAGAGAACATTTTTTCTCTTTTCCCCTGTCTTTCCTTCTCCCCTCAAACACCCCAACACCCTAGGGTGAATGAGCTTTTTCCCCTTTCGCCTCAACACACCAAATCCTAAATTTCCCCAATTTCACCAATGCCCTCACTCCGATGAAAGAGCTTTTCTCAAAATCAGAAACCTTCTCTCACAAACCTTTTCCCTATATCAAACACCCGAAGGGACGTAAGTTGTGTCAATTGCAAACCAACTTGAACTCTTTTCCGTCACACACCCAAGGTTCTTTAACCCAAATTGTGTCAATTTACACAACAACAAAGGAAAACAAAAAAACCAATTGGATCAAATTGTATAACAAAGATTTGAAATTTTAATGTGAATTGTTTGCATAACAAAGATTTGAAACTTTAATGTGAATTGTTTGCATGCCCCCCTGTTGGACCTAGATTGTTTTTATAATTATTTACATGACAAACCCATCACACATCTGCTTTGTGTGGACCCAAAAAAGAAACATGATATACGTTTTCCTAAACCGAAGAAAAGGCAAGACGATAATGCTAAAACCTAAACTGATTGAAAGTAAAGCAAACAATAATACATATAGCATAAAAACCAATGTATTCTAAAACCTAGATATATCAACCCGAGGTATGAACGAGTTTGGAGGAGTCTGACCTTCTTGCAATTCTCATCATATCCCAAATCCACACTAATTTTGGTAGGATCCTTGGCATGAGGAGTCTTCACTTCCTTTAACATGTTGAATGTATCCATAGCATCCTTGTCTTCCTGCCCACTTATATAAGTAAACGCAACAGTGGCTCCTTCCAACGCAAACTGATGGCACACAGCTCTCCCAATACCAGAGTCTCCTCCCGTCACCAACGCAACTTTTCCCTGCACAAGTCCTCGTCATAATCATAATCATATTCACTAATGGCCACTAATGGCCAGAGAAGCTCAGAGTTGAGGGTTTTGTGAGATGAACAAATGAGCAATTCTGATTTTATACTTCCAGCTCAATCACAATATATGATTTTTTTTCAACTTTTCGAGCAAGTGTGGTTCATTAATATGATGGATCTGAAAGTATCAAATTGGATCGGGAAGTATCAAATTTGAATTTCTGATTTGATATCAATACATGATTTTGGTTAACATTTTGCAATACATGGTTTTGGTTGACATTTTGATTAATTCAAGTGTGACTCATATTAATTAATTAACATGATAATAGGATCCCTAAGTTTCAATCACAATATATGAAATAATATGATAATAGAATCCCTAAGTTAATATATGATTTTTGATCAACGTTTCAACTGAAGTGTGATTCATGAATTCATGACTATGAAGTGTGATTCATGAATTCATGAATATGATGGATCCCGAAGTGTGATTCATGAATTCATGAATATGAAGTGTGATTCATGAATTCATGAATATGATGGATCCCGAAGTATTAAAGCTCAATCCAATATATGATTTTTTTTGGCTAGACATTAATTAATAGGATAGGATCCCTAAGTTTCAATCACAATATATGATTTTTGATCAACGTTTCAAGTTTCAATGTTTCAAGTTTCAATGACAATATGTGATTTTTGATCAATCACAATATATGATTTTTTATCAACGTTTCAAGTGAGGTGTGATTCATGAATATGATGGATCCCAAAGTATCAAAGCTCAATCCCATTATATGCTTTTTTGGCGGACATTTTGAACTAACAGTGTGTGGGTTCACATTTTGACCTAACAACCCTGTGGGGCTCATCGATATGATAGATCTGGAACTATTAAATCAAAATTAAAATGCAGCTTATTAATATGATGGATCCAAAAGTATCAAATCAAAATTGCCCAAGAAACTGGAATTCCAAAAAGTAAAACTTCTGGACTTATATTTCAAAAGTAAAAACCAACACACTGATTCATTCTTCCCAGAAAAATGCAGAAGAAATCTTACGTTCAATTTGCCTGCGGGCTTATACGACGGTCTGGCAGTCCGAGGCTTGGGATCCATGATATGCTCCTTGCCTGGCTGGACATCTTGCTTCTGTGGAGGAAACGATGGTGTTTGGCTATGCGACATCGTTGCTGAAGATCTCACAGAGAAATGATATAGCCGAGGAGGTTGAGTATGCAAAACCCTTTTATCACCGCTAGAGGAACCAGTAACACCGATCAGATTTGACGAAGAAGTTGACTCGATGGCAGACTTATATATCAACTGGAATGCATAACATGAGAGCAGTTTATGATGTGAGTATTGAGCTGATGAGATTTTATGTTTATCGGTCGCCAAATCTAGCTGTTCAGGCGATTCTCGGTTTCTAACACACGTTTAGAGTGGGCAGTCACCACCTGGACATGCTTATTTCCATGTGTCGAGATAGTTTTCTGTACTGTGGCCAAACGGCACCTGTGTTCTATTTTTCTAACGAGTGTCGCAGACTGCGTGTTGTTGCAAAGATTAAGTTCGTATTCGTTTCATTTGTTGATCTTCTAAAGTTAAATGGCCACATTGCAGATTACTTTTCATCAATCTTTCTAACAAATAACCCTGTCAGCCACAATTACAATCCATCTCTATTTAAGTGAATGGTTATCTATTCAAAATGAAAATGATATCCACAATTACAATCAGCTATATAAGTGGATGGTTATCTGTTCAAAAATTTTGATTGCGACATACAGTCACAGAGCTTTTGAGCTTGATAATTGGTGTTTGGTACTACGGTGTCTAATGATTTGTTTACGGTGTTGATTATTAATTTAGGTTATGAATATCTTTTATGTTATTGTTTGTTACTATAGTGTATAATGATTTGTTTATGGAGTTTGATTATTAGTTTAGGTTATGAATTCTATTATTTTAAAATTTATGACGAGATTTTGATTTATAAGAGGTAGGTTTTAATTCTTTGAGCAGTTTACATTGAAGTGATTATGAAGTTGATGGTTAGGAAACTTCATACATTTCTTATTCTTAAAATTTAGAACAAAAACTCTTATAAACTCTTATAAGTGTTCATTGTGTTTTAGTTAATTGTGTAAGTTTACAATGTGAATGGCCTTATCTTACACCATTAAAACCTATTTTAAATTTATTAACCTTTTAAATAATTTATAAGTAAAGTGGTTTATGTTTATACTTAAATTTTAGATGAAAGGTTTCAACTTGCCTAGATTGCCTAGATGTTTATTATGTGCTAGACAATTGGTTGTGAATGAACCTAGCGTGCTACCATCAAGTCATTGAGACCAGTGCCTTCAATTTGCTATCTTCTTGACAATTGGTTGCGAGTGGACTTCGCTTGTTACCATCCAATCACTTTTAAATGGCTACAAACATCCCCTGATTAAGTAAATGACTTGAGATAAAAGCTTCAATTTTTTTGAACTTTTGTTGTAGGCCACACATGAATCTATAATGTTGATGAATCTAGATTATCATCACGAAGTGAAACAATAATGAAATTAGTTAAATTCCCTAGTTGCAAATATGTAATAGTAAAGTACAAAAACATGTAATAGTAAAGTACAAAAATAGGGAAAGGATTAACCACTCAAAATTAATATGATATCACTTGTAACATCATCACCAAAAATTCTCATTAATATATGAATACATCTTTATTCCATAAATTATTATTAATATATGTATAAATCTTTATTTGAATGAGGTCATTAATATATGTATAAATATTTATTTGAATAATGGGTTATTGGAATTGGTAAAAAATATTTTTAAAAAATCTTGTGAGATATATATTGTATTAAAAAAACTTTATTTAAAGGTTTTGTATTTTTGGTAAAAGAGATTGAATAATTTTTATTTTAAAAAAATTATGTGAGTATATATTGTATTAAAAAATAGATTATTGCAAAATTTTATAAGTGGTTTTCAATTTTAATTACAATTTTAAGTTTTGGAATTTTATTGTGGAAGTATGGATGTGTGTGAAAAGAAACATATGGGTAAGATACATTTATACGAAAACACTTTTTTCAATGTATTGTATAGCAAATATTTGTAATTTTTTAATACAAAATCACTATTGTAACATGATTTTTAAAGATCAAATTTCTCTCAATGTATTATATAGCAAACATTTGTAATTTTTTAATACAGAATCACTATTGTAACATGATCTTTAAAGATCATCATTAATATATGTATATTTGCTTATTTGAATAATGAATTACTAGAACTAGAATGTAAAATATTTTTGAATAAAAAATTTACTCATTAGATGTGAATATAATTTTTTTGGTGGTTTATGTGATATGCTCCGTCTATGACACAAACTGATGAATTTGTTAAACACAAACATAAATAGTGGACAACAAATTAAGATAAGTGTGAGATGCATTAATATTCACAAAATTATACATTTATAATACATTTTTATCACCGTTGGATTCATATCTCAAAGTCTCTTGTGTTAGGGTCCTATAATTATAGGAAATCTGATGATTCATATATTATTTGTTGCTTTCATGATGAAGGTTTTGGCTCAATAACTCACCCAGCTTCCTCTCCATTTTGCATCATCCTTTAGTGCTTCCTACTTTATCACCCACTTTCCTTGTTAATTCATCTTAATATTACCCCAGCATAAGCAGAATACCTGCTTACACAAACATAAACAATGGACAACAAATTAAGATAAGTGTGAGATGCATTTATGTTCACAAAATTATACATTTATAATACATTTTTATCACCCTTGGATTCATATCTCAAGGTCTCTTGTGTTAGGATCCTATAATTATAGGAAATCTGATGATTCAGATATTATTTGTTGCTTTCATGATGAAGCTTTTGGCTCGCTGACTCACCCCACTTCCTCTCCATTTTGCATCATCCTTTACTCAGCTTCTTGCTTTATCACCCACTTTCCTTGTTAATTCATCTTAATATTACCCACTCACCCCACTTCCTCTCCATTTTGCATCATCCTTTACTCAGCTTCTTGCTTTATCACCCACTTTCCTTGTTAATTCATCTTAATATTACCCGAGCATAAGCAGAATACCTACTTTCAAATCATTAAGAATAGGTTTGTCTGACAAAAAGGTTATATATTACAGAGCTTCTTGTTTTAAAGCCTTGGATTTTTTTGAAATTTTCATAAAAAATAAGCTTGGAAGCTTAGATCCCGCTCCATCTCCATGCGACTTGCATTCATAATAGCTAAGCCTAGCACACCTAACACCAAGCACAAGTGGTAGCCTTGGGCTTATTTTATCAAAACATAATGTAACTATGGGCTTATATAAACCATCATGAAGAATGTTCACTTGTGAATGTGGAATAAATCTCATAAAGTAATACAAAACCCTATTAATATAAAGTTTTGGACTTTATATTAATTTCTCCCCGGGAACCTATACTACCTCTTCCCCCTGCAAAGTCAACCAGTGGCCCGCACTAAAAATTAAACCCCCTTCATTTTTATTTGCCTCGATATTGGTAAAAATAAATGAACTATTAAAATTCCATATTGGGCACTGAGCTCATCCAACACTTAACAATCAAAAAGCACGTGAGATTAGTGGTTTTCCCAGCCCACCTTTTTGCTAGGTGGCAACCCCACATTATATTGTGTCCTCCAAAATAATACCACCTACCACTAAATGTTTTGATTTTGAATCTTATAATATAGGGTGGGTTAATTTCAAGTGAAATACAGAGATATGAGAATGCAGTAATATTTCAGAGCTACTGGTGAAACCATACTTAAGGTAAAATTATATAGCTACAGGTAATATGAGACTAAGGTACAGGAGAGCATTCATGTAAATGCATTTCACGATAGAAAATTAAGATCAAATCAATTTACAGGTGTAAAATCATGTTGCAGGTGAAAGTAAAAGAGTAAAGTGAGAATACTCACATGGTTTTGTAAAACCATCCTTGTATTCTACAAGCGTAAAAGGAATTTACATAGAGATAAAATGAATTTACAAATGAATGAGTAATAGAAACAAAACTACACATGGTTTTGTGAATTCATGGAAAGAGAAAACAAAACCAAAGATTGGAAACAACACATGATTTTGTAGAAATTCAATTATAAATTTCATTTAAAATATTTGGAAAAATTAATTTAAGAAATATATATATATAATATATATATATAATATATATATATTATATATAATATAAGTATAAATATTTTTCAAAAATATTCCATGACACTAATGAATAATAAAACAACATGGCACTCACAAGATTAGCCATCAGTGAGGGAAGTCTCAGATTATCAAGTGAGAGGATCAGCAAGTAGTTGAGTGAATTAATAAGAAAGAGAGAGATACATTTGCATATGCTAGTTCATTTGCCAACACAGCCACAAATTTGGGTTTACATCCTACCTGCTCCCACTTCCACAGCAATAGAATTTGCACAGTACATTCACTAGAACTATTAATTTGCAGCACTTAGATATTTTAGTTCATCTATAGTCTAAAAATGTCCTATTTGTTAGAGACAACATTTATTGTAAACAGTTTGTAAATTTTGTATAAATACTTCTGCTTTTGAAGTATTAGAGGTTGATTGTATGACATTAGAAATATTAGTGATATGTTGGAGCATTGTAAGTTTTTTTAAAAGCACTGAAGCATCAATACTAAGCAGCCCATTCATAGGATTCTTGTGGCTTAAATATTAGTGATGTTTTTCTTATGTTAAAGTGTTTCATTGTCATCTCTTCACTGTAATAATCTAAATTCCAATTGCAAAACAAAAAATGTGATGAATAGGATTTACTTTTGAGTACCTTATTCTGACTGCTTTTGCAATCTATATGTTTTCTACTGAAGGCCATACTAAAGAATCCTTGACTACTCTTCAGTTCTTCCTGATTAACTGAATGCCACACCAAATAATTCTTAATTGCTCTTTAGTTCTGCTGAAGGTTTTCATTGTTCTCCCATCATCCACTTATTATTCTGAAAGATCCAGTAAATATTCCTAACTTGCCTTGAGTTTACTCTGTGAAAAATTGATGCAACCATCCAATTCACCTTTTGACTCCACTACCCAATAGATGCTAATTAAATTGAATACAATCAGGCTTCCAAAACCCAAAACACAAATACTATCATAACTAGTCTAAGATTTTCAAGCAATAAAGATAAATTTTACAGAGAGGGCCCTCTCTGGGATTGGAAGGGCTAGATTCCCATCCCGAAGTTGGTTTGAAGTTACATTCTTGTGATTTGTCCTACAGCCTTCAAATTACAGGGTGATAACATCTTGGACTCCCTTTGATTGTTCAACTTCCAGACCATAACCCTTAGCAGATTGGGCGTTTAACATTCCCCCGTTAATTTGAAGGGGTATATATGAGTCCAAGAAGAGAGATCTAATATAAAAATACAATAATGCATAACAACAAGAAGCTAATTGTGCTCTTTGAGATGTTGGCATAAGATGGGAGAAATTGAGGTCTCAATTGGTGGTGATTTAAGGATGACCACAAACGCTGGAATGTTTAGTACAGTTCCTAGAACTCTTATAAATCTAGCAATAAGTTGAAGTCTTTTGCTAGAGGAAGTGCTCCTTATTGTTTTGAAAAGGGAGACCTTCAACCTGGAAAAAGGGAGGTCTTCAACATGCGATGGTTTAAGGAAGGCCACCAACTAAAGGCATGCTTAGGGGCTTCTTTGTCTCTGGATACAAATATGAATCTCGGTATGGATGTCTCCGACTATAGGCTTAGGCAACATGTTTAGGTTGTGGCGCAAGCTCACTTGATTTATCTTTAAAACTTGTAGATGACCATCAATTGCCTCTATCAAATACAGGGCGAGAAGATGAAGATATCTCAACTACAAGACTTTTCAATACTCGAGAACAAATCCTATGGTATGAGTGAAATATATTCTTGGTTGTTGAAGCACATTGCCAAGAAGCGATCCATCTAAGATGAATCTTTGTTCTTGCAGGAGGCTTATTTTTGAAGCATTTGTTTGAATGATGAGTGTGCTAACCACAATGTAATATCAAAACAATGATCTTTCACATGGCCAACTCTGTCACAATGTTGACATTTGACAATCGGTTGTGAAAAAGGATGAGGAGCAGGATCTGAAAGAGGTGAATATGAATCATCATGTAGAAACCCAACACTGTGAAACTAGATGGGCTTGGAATAGTCTAGAGTGTGAAGAAAAACCTCCTTGTCATATCCAAGACCAGTTCAGTTTTTGTTGTTCATAATATCTTCCCAAGGTCTGATAATGGGTTTGGGAAGTGGAACCTGAACTTCTGCATCTTTAGAAAAAATTGCTCCTGAAATTGGCACTTGATATGAATGAACCTTAGGTTTAATTTCATTTTGCTAATGTGAGTCTATCTCAATCTTAAAGAGAAGATTTTTCTAAACAAAAACAAGTTCAGAATGATGCTTACATTGATGTAACTCATCTTGTTGTAACTGTGACTCAAGTTGCAAAAATTCAATGTTTTCTTGTGAATATTGTAGACATGTTTTAATGTTAGAAAGAGAGGCTTTGTTGATTTTCACTGTATCATCAATAGTAGATTGTATTAGAGTTTTCAGGAACTCTAATACTACACCAATTACAACCATTTAAAGACCTCAAGGGTTTCTTGTAACTCTGCCCTTTATAGATTGAAAAAATAGTGAAGATAAAACAAATACCAGCTTTGACTCTCAACAAATCAAGAAGAAAAAGAATCTGGTAAAAAAGTATCATAGAAAGAATTTGTTGTTCAAAAATGCAAACCTATATGTTTCTACAAGAATATTACGCTTCATTTATCTTTGTTTCTTCCAAGTAACCAAGTTGCAATAGGACCATATCCTTATATTTCCTTTCAACTCCAGTAACAAAGAAAATCCAGGAGCCAATTTGCTTGGTACTCCCTTGAATACATAAGTCGAAAAAATCCCCAACTAAATGCACAAAGATAAAATGCACCAGAATTGCATACAATACCTCTGCTTGTTATGGACTAGATGGCACAAACATGGCTCAAGTTTTCAGCATATAGAACTCCAGAATTTCATACAATACCTCTGCTTGTTATGGACTAGATGGCACAAACATGGCTCAAATTTTCAGCATATAGAACTCCCAGTGGATTGAACTTGCATGAAGGCACTGAAGTTTGTTCAAGAGATAAAGTTGAGTCTTTGAATCAATTCCTGCTCTTATCCAATTATTTTAAAAAAATGCCCTTTCTGTCAAATATTTGGTGGCTATCTCGTGCTCTCATATGAATTGGAAAGTACAGTGATTTTCCATAGCCCACAACCAAATTAGAGCCTGAAAGTATCTCTCCTTCGTTCATTTATAGAAAACGTTTGAGGCAAAAAATACTCAAGACAGTGTAACAGTGCTAACAACAATCGAAATGACCCTCAGGGGTTCATACCATTACACACGGAGTCAATGGTTCATAGTTCATCGCAAATGCAATCATGTGTAACTTTGAAAAGACTTCACCTCATACAATAGCAAAGAATGTTAAGCATGAATTAATACCCAAATCATCTAGGTTTGTAATTATCTGATGTCATTGTCCACCCAATCCATGCCACTGACGAAAGCCACAACAACAACATCATCTCTATATCACTGCACATCTTTAAAATTATTAAACAAATAATTAGGGATTTAAATTAGAGGGCTTCATTGGTGCTAGGTGCTAGTTCATTCACAAAATTCGTGGAGGGACTGAGAGTCGATGTTCTATTGCATGGAGCAACAAGGAGCACGTTATTCAACGCACGGATAAATGGATCTTGAATTAAATTTTAGCATGATGGATTGTCGAACAATGACTGCATGCACAGAAGATAGAGGTGAGTGACTCCTGTGACTAAAAAGTTCCTTATGCCTCTTGAACACGGAGCACGTTCTGAGCTTTTATTATTTATGCAGCAGTATAACTCGTAATATCCTTTCTAAGGATTACAATCATGGTTTGAATATGGAGACTCTTCATGAAGAAGACCAGGCACTAAAGCACAGACCTCAAAGAATATTAAAAGTTGACTATAAAATGGCTACTATGATTCACGAGTTCTTCCACACAGGCGGTTATAGTCCAACGAAATTGAGCGACTAGGGAAGAAACACAGATGCATCACAGCTTCAGAAAAATGACAAACGCTAAAAATTTATTCTGTCACTCACAACTGCATTCATATTTTTTCTTCTCAAGCAACTACCTAGAAAACAATTTCTTTTGTGCATATTCCTTCCAATGCGATGGAAACCAAAATTTTAACACATATAAACTGTTGGATATCATTCAACGTTTTTTATTCCCTTCAAAAAAGTGTGCAAATGTTTCCATTGCGACCTTCGGTATCACCAACTAGACTCCAATGGCAACCAAGCAGAATTATCTCTGCTAATTTTTCCAACACACAGAGAATTAACCTACATTCAACCAACATTCAAATAGAGGTTATTTTGACATCACAAGATGTATTTTGAGCGCAAATGGCCGTAGTTTAAAACACTCACTATAGAGAGAAGAGAAACAAGTGCTAGAGAAAATTGGGCATATAAAGCTATAATGAAAAGCACTCAATCGAATTCTTGAGCAACATCCAGTAGAAACATGCATAATTGGGCAAGAGAAATAATCACACATAACACAAGATATATCGAGGGGAAAGCACCAGCATAAAACCCCAACACTTGTTGAAATGCAATTTCACCTGCCCGCATTTAATTCCGAGAAACCAGGCAGACTTCATTGCACCGCCTTCACGCAGCAGTGGTATTTCTCGAGGGGGCAGCGATCATATCAATCAGCCGACCCGTGTCCACAGTTGACTTTCCAAAACCACTCTTCCCCATAACGTAAAGCTCGATTAAAAGGGACTCCCGTGGAATTGCAGATAGTCGTCCGATCAATGATGTAGCGGGAGCATGTTTTTTGTTTTAATGCAACGTACATTGCAGTTCGCAGATTGTGCACTTGTTTAAGGAAGTGTACTTCAATCAGTAAATGTTGGTAAATGTTTTAATTTTAATGTTTTTTATTTCAAGCGTGTAGTTATGTTTTATGTTTCCCGTTGACTATGTAACGTTTTTTTTTTTTTTTGTTCTGGAGTATGGTATGTAGCGCAACAGAGCGCGAATGAAAAAAGGGTCCAGTTTTTTGTGTGAATGTAATGTAAGGCAATGTGCAGCAGCGTGTGAATGTTTTTTTTAAGGATGTAATGTAATGCAAAAGAGTGGAATACGTAGGAGAATGCGAATGTAAGAAGTTTTTTTTACACAGCAGTGTAAAAATTTTCTAGGAAGAAACAGAGTAAAGTTAAAAACTGCATCTGAAGCAATTCTGTAGGAGAAATCCCTCTGATAGAGGAAGAATCTTTTGTAACAACAATCTTTTGTTAATGAATACAAGTTTTTTTGTGTATGTGTAAAATTTTGTCTTCAGAAAACAATTTTTAGTTTCCTCGGATAAATAGAGCATCATTTTCTCTGTTCAGATTTTTGTTTGAAATTACCAGAAATTTCCAACATGGTATCAGAGCTTTTCCAGGCTCTTTGAAGGTGTCAAAGAAGTTGAAGGAAGGATTTCTTGCTGCAGCAACTTCTCCAGCAGAGTGAAGACTCAGTCAAGAAAGATTCAAAGGTATTTCTCAAGTTCTTTTTGTGTTGCTGTTGAAGACAGTCAGTGATTTTTAAATACACAGTGAAGTATTTTGAAGCATAGTTTAGAGAGAAAGAATGGCTGGCTCCAGCACCAACACTAGCATGGGTATCTGTAATACTTAGCTCCCACTATTTAATGGGAAAAACTATGACTATTGGGCAATAACCATGAGAGCCTTGCTTGCCTCACAAGATTTATGGGAATTTGTTGAGGATGGTTTTGAAGAACCAGCAGATGAAAATGAGTTTAATAATTTAACTTAAGCAAAGAAAGATCTGTTGAAGAGCAATAAGAAGAAGGATTCTAAATCCGTCTACTTCTTATATCATGCAGTGCATGAGAGTGTGTTTCCAAGGATAGCAACATCCAAGACATCCAAAGAAGCATGACAAACTCTCAAGATAGCTTATCAAGGCATGAAGAAAGTGAAGACAGCAAAACTACAGTTGCTGAGAAGAGATTTTGAGAATCTATGCATGAAGGAGTCAAATAATATTGACTCATTCTTCACAAAAATGATTGATCTGGTCACACAGATAAGGTCTCATGGAGAAATTCTTGAAGAAAGGAAGATTGTGGAGAAACTATTAAGAGTCCTACCCTCAAATTTCGATGTGATTGTCACCACCATAGAAGAGACAACATGAACAGAGATTAAGTAGAAATGAAAACTCATCTCTAGAGCATGCCTTTAAGACCTAGATGTCCTTTAGAAGAGGAAGAGGTCAAGGCAAAGGAAACAAGAGAGGAAGAGGCAGAAGCCAAAACAGAGGTGGAAGAAACAGTCCAGCAAATACTCAAGGAAAAGGCAGCAATCCAATTCAGAACCAAGGCCAAGGCAGCAGCCAACAAAGTGGACAACATCATGCTCAAGGACAAAGGTATGAAAAATCCAATGTCCAATGCTATTATTGTAAAAAATATGGGCATTATGCAAATGAATGTAGGAAGAAGCAGCATGATATGAATAATAAATATAGTGCAAATTTCACTAGAGAAAATATCAGCCAAGATAATTTGTTGTTAGCTTATAATATGGCTGAAACAAAGAGTGATGATATATGGTTTCTAGACTCCGGTTGCAGTAACCATATGACAGGAAACATAGCCCTGTTTTCTAAGTTAGATCAGAGTGTGAAGTCACAAGTCACACTTGGGATTGATAGTAAAGTTTATGTTATGGGAAAAGGAGAGGGAAATGTCTTAACAAAGAAAGGTGAAAAGAAAACCATATCAGATGTTTACTATGTTCTTGGAATAAAATGTAACTTCTTCAGTATTGGACAGCTTGTTCAAAAGGGTTACAATGTTTTCTTTGAGAATGATGTATGCGCCATAATGGATAGAAAACCTAGCAAACGATGTATTGCTGAAGTGAAGATGACAAGGAATAGGATGTTCCCTCTCAGGATAAAAGCAGATTTAAAAGATGGAGTAGAAATAGCAGCAGTTATATAAGAGGCTTTCCAAAGCGAACCAAAGGATGAAAATTGGTTGTGGCACTTGAGATTTGGACATCTCAACTTTGGAGGTCTTAACTTGTTGAGTAGAAAAGGAATGGTAAGAGGATTACCATTGATAGAGAAACCAAACAACTTTTGTGAAGGTTGTATCTTAGGGAAACAACACAGAGAAAGTTTTCCATCAGGGAAAAGCATAAGGGAAAAAGCACCCTTAGATATTTTCCACTCAGATTTATGTGGACCGATGCAAACTCCGTCATTAGCAGGTAGCTAATATTTTCTAACATTCATTGATGATTTTACTAGAAAACTTAGGTATATTTCTTGAAGAACAAAAGTGAAGTGTTTAAAAAATTTCGCAATTTCAAAGCACTTGTAGAAAACCAAAGTGGGCTGCATATCAAAGTTCTAAGAACTGACAGAGGAGGTGAGTATATCTCCAAAGAATTTTTACATTTTTTAGAGAAAATAGAATTCATAAACAATTTACCACCAGGTACACTCCACAGCAAAATGGAGTTGCCGAAAGGAAGAATAGGACAATCATGGATATGGCGAGGAGTATGTTAAAGACAAAGCATTTGCTGAATGATTATTGGGCTGAAGCTGTACATTGTGCAGCGTACATTTTGAATAGATGCCCTACAAAAGCAGTCATGAACAGAGTGTCGGAAAAAGCATGGAGTGGGACAAAGCAAGGAGTTACCCACATGAAAGTTTTTGGATGTGTGGCTTATGCACACATTCCAGATCAACTAAGGAGAAGTTAAACAGCAAAGGGGAGAAATGTATTTTCATTGGATACAGTGAGGAATCCAAAGATTATAGGTAACCCATCCACCAAGAAGTTTTTGTGAGCAGAGATGTTCAGTTCATTAAAGAGGAAGCTTGGGATGGAAGCATAGAGAAAACAGTGAATGTTAAAACCTCTTTGTCACATGATGAAGATGATGAGGAGATGGCTGAAATACATCCCCAAATAGCAACGCCAACACAAGGGTAGCAAGAGACACCCTTGAGGAGAAATGAATGTGCCTCTCCAAGCACATCACAAGGAGGAATTCAAGTGTGCCTTCAAGCACTTGTACACCAAATGAAAGAGGTAAGAAGTTCAGAAATTTAAGTAACATTTATGATGAAGGTATGAATTCTTTGTTTTCTTTATATTGTCATGTTGATGACTCTGTTCATTTCGAAGAAGCAATTAAAGATAGGAAATGGATAGAAGCTATGGATGAGGAGATCAATGCCATAGAAAGAAACAAGACATGATATTTAGTTGAACTACCAAAAGGAAAAGAATTCATTGGAGTTAAATGGGTCTACAAGACCAAGAGTAATGCTGAAGGCAAAATAGAAAGACACAAGGCGAGACTTGTTGTCAAAGGATATAAGCAGTAGTATGGGAGATATTATGAGGAAACTTTCGCACCGGTTGCTAAAATGGATACCGTGAGAGCAATGTTGTCCATAGCAGTACAAAACAAGTGGAAAGTTTACCAAATGGACGTGAAATCAGCATTCCTAAATGGAGTGTTAATGAAAGAGGTTTACATTGAACAAACTCCAGGCTATGAAAAGAAAGGCCAAGAGCACAAAGTGTGCAGATTGAAGAAAGCTCTTTATGGGCTGAAGCAAGCACCAAGAGCATGGTACAGTAGGATAAATTCCTATCTACTGGAAAATGGATTTGAAAAAAGTGAGAGAGAACCCGTGGAGCGATAAAAAGGTGTCTTTTCAACTCCTAATTACCTCACATTAATTGTCAACCTAGGGACGACTTTTTATTTCAAGAGTGTACTCATTCTGAGGCGGCTATTTACTCAAGAGTAATGTTTTGCAGTATAGTGCTTAAAATCCAAAAGTAAATGAAAGCTTGAAATAAAATCTACTTACAACAAAATACCTTGAAGCCTAAATCATTCATTCGGGAAAATAAGCAATGTATCAGTCAAGGGTCCAGTAACAATAACTCATCCCTTTGAAAACTGATGTAACCAAAAGTAATCAAGGAACAGATCATCAATCTGGGGACTAGACAGCAAATGCCAATGCCCACTACAGTTTCGGATCGTTCTGCACACCAAAGCAATCAATAATGCAAATAACAGAAAATGGAACATCAAATATGAAATGGAACAACAACTAAGAAATGGAACAGCAAGAAACTGAAATGTTCTAAACTAAATCATTCACTCAAACAACCATCAATCGAGGATACAGTAGCAATAACTCATTCCTCTGGATATTGATGCAATTGAAATCAAACTGGAACAAGACAATCAATCTGGGAACGAGGAAGCAATCCAATGTTCTCTATAGTTGACAGTCCAGATTACCGATTCAATCTGATAAGCAAAACCACGCATGAACTACAAGTATAATATACAACAGCAGCAGCAACATACTCCACCAGTGGCTGGGCCCTTAGCCGCCAGCGGATGCTGCTGGGTTACTTCAGATGAACAAAATGAACAACAACTCCCCAATCATGTATTAATCATTAAATGGTGAAATCATTACAACAACTAAAGCTTTGAGACTTACAGCATGAAACAATCATTTCTTCCTCCTATCCTATCATGAATTCTTAATTCTAAATCTCTAATTCTAAATCCTCAATTCTCCATTCTCTTAGCCATCCCCATCTTTGATCTCTGTTTTCATTTAAATAGAGAGATCAGAGAGAAGTTACAATAGAAATAACTACAACATGATTTCTATTACAAAATTGGATTGTTTCCAACAAGTTGATCAATAAGAAAATATATTTCCATCTATCTTTCAACAAGAGGAGGGCGAATTTGGCTTTGCAGCTGAGATTTGCAAAACGGCCGAAACAGCAAATCTCATAAAATCATGCTCAAAGAACCCTGTGTTTCTCTCAGTACAAGTCGAATTTTGGCAAACCGTTCTTTAAAAAAGTTAATTGGGTCCATTCTGGACAAAACCCATGTTCCAGATTTTCCATATTCTTCTTAATTTGCTCAGAATTGCAACCGCAAAACTGTCACTTCTTATTCCAGCGAATTTCTGAGTTGGCAGATTTAATGGTTAAATCTTCAATCTAGAAATTATCTTGGAGGTTAAAAATGGTAAATAATGTTACAACTAATTTATTGAAACTATCATTGATAAAATCATTCATAATCATCAATTATTAGAAATAAAGGAGATAAATATTCATTCCCATAAGAGAATAAATCATTTTATAAAATGGATTTAAATGGATAATATACACAATGATATATAGAGAAGAGTAAAAATGGATAAATAAGTGTTACAAAGTGGTCGTATTCACAGCCCACACACCCCCACACCGAATATATTGCAATGTCCTCATGCAAAACAAAACTGAATATGTTGCATGTCCTTCATGCAACCAAAGACAAAACCCATGTGTTAACCAAGCAAAAATTTGTTTCATCTCAGCTCATAAATGGATAGAACAAAATGAATTCTCCCTCAATTATGAAATATTCAATTTTAGCAATCTTGATGAAGGCATAACAATTAAGTTGCAGAAATTATGATAATAATAACAACAAACCTTCATTAACCATTTCCCCAAATACCACAAACCAGATTTGTTGAAATGTTGCAAGTAGATTTGTAATATATGAATGCTCTATGATCCAAAAATCAGATCGTTTTGATGCACGGATCATGAGATATAAACAAAATGGTTGTAGGTGAGAGTGCATGATTTCCGAAATTTTATGAACCAATTATCTTGAAATTATCTGGGTATGTGTAGTTTAATAATATGTCTGTGTTTTCGAGAGATTACAAGAATTGAGTTCATAGTTTTTTAAAAATATTATGTAAATCAATTTCTGCACTGAAATTGTATGCCTTAAATGAAAAAGAAAATAGAAAACATCCATCATGCATAGTAATTCCTCCCCCTCTCTAAAAAATTAGCATGCCCTCATGTGATGCTAGAAAACAAATTGAGGTGGTTGCGACCATATGTTGAATTCTATGCTTGGTGTAAAACAATCATGGAATAAGGGAGGTGTTGAGAATGAATAAAAATAGTAATGGATGATAAAGAATAGGAATAACATGGTCATAAGAAAGAAATGAATGAAAACAATATTCCCCCAAAACTAAAAGAGGATATGCCGCTGAAAAATATGGGAAGTGGTAAAGATGTGGAATGAAGGATGATAAATAATGCTCAAAATGGATTTTCATTAAATTCTTCTAAATTCGTAATAAATCAGAAAATTATGCTATTTTACATCAAGTTTTACCTCCAAAAAGAAAAATGTGGAATGACATATATGTACTGGCATTTGTTGAATATAATGTAGGTAGAGTTGGTACTGAAAGTGGTGCAAAAGGTGGAATCCAGGCAAGCACATCATGTCTAAAGAATTGTTCATGTTCGCGAGTGGCTCGAGCCTCTGCTGTTAGTTGCAATAGTGTGGTCATGCTGCGAATAGAGATCTGCCCCATACTTGTTGTTCTCCTATAAACAAAGCACTATTTTGCATAGAATGTTCTTGAATCCATAGTGTGAGTTTTGAATAGCAACAGATAAAATGCATGCAAAAATTTCAATCAGAAAAACTTTTGTATACATGCAATACTAATATTTTATGAAATCAACAAGTTATGCCAGAGTGCAGTAATCATATCGCATGTTATCCCATAATGCATACATCCCCCCTCCAATTGGAAAAGAGATTCCATGACCATAAAGCATATGAAAGGTGTTGTGCTGATGGCAAGGTAAGGGAATGAAAATACAGCAGTAGAGTACACAAATCAATAATAGGATGACGAGAGTTATGGTTATAATGACAACAGAGTGTATAAAGATAGTTATGAATAAAAGATAGGACACTTTGGATTGATGATAAGTTATGAAAAGAGAAAAAGGACATCAATATGCCAAAAAGATGCTTTACTGACGGTATTCTAGCTGAAAAATGATGTGATTGATCAAAAAAATAATTTCTCATGCATAAAGGTTCAAAACAGGGAAAAAACAATTAAAGAGATAACTTCTCTGATAAAAAGAAAAAATAAGAAAAGGGTATTATAGTAATAATTGACGATAAGATATAACTTCAATACCATAAGCGGAGCCTCTGCTGCCAGCAAGCGTCCATAGCCTTGGCAGGGTTGCTTTTTTAACCCATATGAGCCAGGATCCTCAATTTATAAATGGAGAGTTTTAGTGTTGTTCTACAGAAGATATCAGTGTGCTGGCGTGGTAACCAGATAACCACACTGCCATTCACTAGGAGGTAGCAAAAGTGATCAACCCGGCTCGTGATGAGACCTTCTGTTCCAAGGATAATTTGGCTATCCAATGGATCATAACCCTAGTGTGGTGGCCATAATGGGAATGTCACTTAAGAGCAGGGATGGTGGAAGAAGTTGAACATGTCAATAGAAAAAAATATACCCATAATCTCATTTATTATAGACAAAGAAGATTATAACCAAGAAAAGTGGACCCAGCATGGTATTAAGATGATCAATCAATATCTTGTTCAACAGAAAACAATGCAGTAAAGTAGTATATAAATAATTGTGGCCTTTTTGAAAAGAATTTATCATCAAGGAGCTATCCTGTTAAAGATCATAACATGAATGATAATCACTTGCTTCAAAAGAATCCATAATTCTTGTCCTCATAAAATAGTGTACTTCATGCCATGAAAGAGAATCAGGAAAATGTGGTTGAGATGAACTAGGAATAATTCCACAAGAGGAAGGAAGGGTTGCTCTCGAAAATACTCCCAAAGTGTTGTTTTTTTTAAGGAACAGCAAAAACACTCAAAAGAAAGTGGTGTTCTGTATAGGGAACAGCAAAGAAAATGCATACCAAAAAAACAAAAATACACACAAAAAAGTGTGAAAATGCAAATTTCGTTCCTTTGGAAAAAAGGAACAGTAAAAACTAAAAGTGTCGTTCCTTTAGAAAAGGAAAAACAAAAACGCAAGTGTCGTTCTTTTGGAAAATGAACAACAAAAATCAAAAGTGTCGTTCGTTTAGAAAATGAACAACAAAAACGCAAGTGTCGTTCCTTTGGAAAAGGAACAACAAAAATGAAAAGTGTCGAAGTGTTATTCCTTTCGAAAAGGAACAGTAAAACGTGAAAGTGCATAAGTGTTGTTCCATTCGAAAAGGAACAACAAAATGTGAAAGTGCAGAAGTGTTGTTCCATTTTGAAAAGGAACAGCAAAACATGAAAGTCCAGAAGTGTTGTTCCATTCGAAAATGAACAACAAATCGTGAAAGTGCAGAAGTGTTGTTCCATTCGAAAAGGAACAACAAAATGTGAA
This sequence comes from Pinus taeda, assembly GCA_000404065.3. Lineage (NCBI taxonomy): Eukaryota > Viridiplantae > Streptophyta > Pinopsida > Pinales > Pinaceae > Pinus > Pinus taeda. The sequence goes on from APFE030729940.1 coordinate 105,344, forward strand.
AGTGCAGAAGTGTTGTTCCATTTCGAAAAAGAACAGCAAAACGTGAAAGTGCAAAAGTGTTGTTCCATTTCGAAAAAGAACAGCAAAACGTTAAAGTGCAGAAGCGTTGTTCCATTTCGAAAAGGAACAGCAAAACGTGAAAGTGCAGAAGTGTTGTTTCATTTCGAAAAGGAACAGCAAAACGTGAAAATGCAGAGGTGTTGTTCCATTCGGAAAGGAACAACAAAACGTGAAAGTGCAGAAGCATTGTTTCATTTCGAAAAGGAACAGCAAAACGTGAAAGTGCAGAAGTGTTGTTCCATTCGGAAATGAACAACAAAACATGAAAGTGCAGAAGTGTTGTTCCATTCGGAAAGGAACAGCAAAACGTGAAAGTGCAGAAGTGTTGTTCCATTTCGAAAAGGAACAACAAAACGTGAAAGTGCAAAAGCGTTGTTCCATTTCGAAAAGAAACAGCAAAACGTGAAAGTGCAGAAGCGTTGTTCCATTTCGAAAAGGAACAACAGCTGTTTCATTTCGAAAAGGAACAACAAAATATGAAAATGCAGAAGCGTTGTTCCATTCGAAAAGGAACAACAATTGTTCCATTTTGAAAAGGAACAGCGAAATGTGAAAAATGAACAATGAAATGTGAAAGAGGAACAACAAAATGGACAATCATAAAATGTAAGCATGCAAAAAAACAAATTAGTTGTTCACGGCATTGATGTTGAAGATGAGTTACACTTTGAATGAAGCAACTCCTGAAACACAAAAATTATAAAAGAAATTAGAAAAGAGACAACAAAAAACAGTATGTAAATAAATAAATTAAGTTACAACAGCTATGATGTTATGTCAAAAAAATGATCTATTTGAAAAATCTTTTGGCAGCAGTGATAAGACATGAGTCTTCAAATGGAAATCAATTCTTCATTTCTTCTATTATGAATCCGTTGGGTAATGAGTTAGATGAAATCCATTTTGTTTCATTAAAATTTCTTTCCAGAATCACTTGTCCATAAATTGACCTTCTTTTTCTCCTAGGACCTGCAAAAAACGAGTATCTACCTGCAATAAAACATTAAATCATGGAGAAAGAGAGGTGTGCGGGCTCCCTTAATCCAAGAATTATGCAAAAAGCTAACAAGTAGTTACTCTGTAGAAAAAATCCATGGATAAAATAACAAAGTAAAATCTATTTGTCACCTGCAGGAGAGCAGTGGTCGACCATACTAACCAGTAGTGTTTTAATCACAATTTTTTTGTTTTTCGTTCAAATTGAGTGATTCCAAATCCAAATGATAGTTAATTCAAAGGTTTATCTCCTGTAGAAACAGGTTTTAAAGATTCAATGATATGATATATCAATATTAGTTAGAACAACCTGCATAACAAAGTCATTTTCGATTACCGAGCTTAGACCAACAGTTGATATTTCAAGTATAAATTTTTTTTTGATGTCGGATTCGAATGATTCAAATTGGAAATGAAATTAGATTCATTTATTTATCTTCAATAGAAATATGTTTTGAAGAAAAGAAGAATTGATATGTCAAATACTATAAGGAACAGCCGGAAAAACAGAGTTTTAAGGATGTTGATTTATGATAGACAGTCAGTATTTTGATCATAACTTCTCCATACGATATTGAAAATGAGTGATTCAAATTGAATTGTAAACTATATTTATAGGGGAATATACCATAGAAACAGGTTTTAAAAACTCATTCATTTAGGCCTCCAAAAACTGATTGTCCCAACTCTATTCCTGAACTGCCTGCTAGACATCCGGTCAATGTTTTGGTTCTAAATTTTTCGTTTCAAATCGAAATTGAGTGATTCAAATTGGGTTGGAAAGTAGACATCAAGGGATACTTAGAATAGAAACAGGTTTTAAAAATATTCCCTTTTGGTCCCTCAAAACATGACTGTCCCGACTGTTTTTGCAGAAATTCCATCAAGCCCAGAAGCCAAAAAAATATGATATTGAAGCATTTTTTCAAATTGGTGATAAAATTGAATATGAGTGTTTATATAACTATTATTTCCATTATAATTCATATACATACACAAATGAATTAAAAAATTATCACCAATGTTGATTTGCATAGCATGTTGCAACAAAAAAAACTAGTTTTACATAAAAAAACAAAATGCTTTTATTTATTCCCTTATTTATTTTATTTTCTACACTAACCTATTTTAATTTGAAAAATGAATATGAATACGTATATGAGTACTTCCAGTGAAGCCATTTTCGAAATAAGGCTTCACGTATACACACCCAAATTTGAAAAATGCATATTAATGAAAATTAGGGTATGAGAAGCCAACTTCCCTTGAAAAGATGGTGTCAAAAATTGTTGAAGTATGGAGTGATGCTTCAAACAAATGATGGAGTGAAACCAATCTTCAATGTATCCGTTACTTTCTTGATTTCTCATATCCATCAGATCATGAAGTTCTTGAGCTTTTAAAATAGCTTGTTGATACATACTATAAGAAACCTCATTTTCTTCCATAGCTTCTACAATTTTTGAATTTGAAACATTCTGAATCTCATTGTAAGTTTTCTCTAATGGCGGATGTGAGATAGAATGGGTGGGAAGGGTTGGTAAATTTGGCAGTTCAACATTGTAAGCATGTTGTACTGGTTTATTGTGGTGAGGGTGTGGAATTAGCTGAGCAGGAAATTGTGTATGGAATGGAGCATTTTCATGATGTGGTTGGTTGGGTTGAGTGGATAAATTCGATATGCAAGCAGAATGTTGTGAAAGAGCTAGTGGAGAATATGGATAATGTGTTTGTGCTACAAGATGAGGGAGAGTAGTCATGCAATCATAAGGTGAACAATGCCAAGCTTGTAGACAAAATTGTTGGTGGTTATATTGAGATTGACATGGCTGCCCTAACACATTAGTATTCCATAATGGATTATGTAAGTAAGAAAGTGGAGAGGAAGTGTTTTGAACCATACCTGTAGGCCATGATTTCCATGGTTTTGACCTTGTTGCAGCTTCCTTACCTCTTTGATATGCTACTTCCAAATTAGATAAGGAAGAACAACCATCTATGGTATGCTCCTTTCGGTCATGAGTGAAAAACACTTCATCAAATTCTTAATTTTTATGAACCTGCGAAACATCCAATTTTGCATTTAGAGAGCTAATAAAATCAACTTTAAAATTTTCAAATAAAACATTGATTTCAGCTCTTATGTCTCCTATTCTTGTAGCAGATTTGGAAAAGAATGAACAAACATCTCTAGAATTCTTACCAGCCTTGAAGATTCCTCTTGAATACCTTATGCACAACCCACAAACATCATCATATGATAACTGAAAAACATCACCTTTTCCTATTAGATTTAAGAGTTCTAAAAAATCATCTTTGATTCCTTTAAGAGTGAGTGTTTTTAAGATCTCTTTTTGCAAATGCTTATGCTTTGATTTTTGAAAGTTATATTGAAATCGATCTACATAGTCCTGCAAACTTTCATCTCCCCCTTGTATCATACCAAAAATATCTTCATTGGATTTGCAATAGTCTTGGTACTTCTTCAAAAATATGTTCTTCATGTCCTCCGATGATTGGATGCAATTCCCACCTAGGCTCATGAACCATTGGAGAGCTGCTCCTTTTAGAGTAAGAGGAAACACTTTCAATCTTTGATCATTAGTACAATAATCATATCCTCTACAAAGTATTTCGAACTCAAATAAGAATGTATCTGGATCTTCTTTTGCTAAACCATGAAAATTTGGTAAAGATGGGGGAATTATGTGCATTTGTGTCACTCCTCCTAGATGTTTGATAGGAAATTCAAAAGTAGAAACGTGAACCATTTCTTACCATAATAGAATATGTTCTTCATATGTTTCTTTGAGGCTCCTTCTTCAAATGTTCCTGTCAATTGGTTAGTGAAATGGGTGGTGCTTACATCACCACTTAAGTGAAATCATGAGATTTGTTTTTCAAAATTTCTATTTTTTCCTAGTCATTCACACAAAAATTCAAACATCTATTGCTACCCTAGGTTCTTTAACAGTTCTATTGAAAAGCGAGTGGGGGAGCAGGGCTTTTACAGGCTCCGTACGTAGGCTCTTACCTTCCATTTTTAATACCCAATTCTTTCCTAACAGACACTCACCGGATGAACACTACTCTTTTAAAAATGGCTACACTCTCCCTGGCAACGGCGCCAAAATGTGGAGCGATAAAAAGGTGTCTTTTCAACTCCTAATTACCTCACATTAATTGTCAACCCAAGGACGACTTTTTATTTCAAGAGTGTACTCAGTCTGAGGCGGCTATTTACTCAAGAGTAATGTTTTGCAGTATAGTGCTTAAAATCCAAAAGTAAATGAAAGCTTGAAATAAAATCTACTTACAGCAAAATACCTTGAAGCCTAAATCATTCATTCGGGAAAATAAGCAATGTATTAGTCAAGGGTCCAGTAACAATAACTCATCCGTTTGGAAACTGATGTAACCAAAAGTAATCAAGGAACAGATCATCAATCTGGGGACTAGACAGCAAATGCCAATGCCCACTATAGTTTCAGATCGTTCTGCACACCAAAGCAATCAATAATGCAAATAACAGAAAATGGAACAGAAAATATGAAATGGAACAGCAACTAAGAAATGGAACAACAAGAAACTGAAATGTTCTAAACTATATCATTCACTCAAACAACCATCAATTGAGGATATAGTAGCAATAACTCATTCCTCTGGATATTGATGCAATTGAAATCAAACCGGAACAAGACAATCAATTTGGGAACGAGGAAGCAATCCAATGTTTTCTACAGTTGACAATTCAGATGACCGATTCAATCTGATAAGCAAAACCACGCATGAACTACAAATATAATATACAGCAGCAGTAGCAACGTACTCCACCAAAGGCTGGGCCTTTAGCCGCCAGCGGATGCTGCTGGGTTACTTCAAATGAATAAAATGAACAACAACTCCCCAATCATGTATTAATCATTAAATGGTAAAATCATTACAACAGCTAAAGCTTTGAGACTTACAACATGAAACAATCCTTTCTTCCTCCTATCCTATCATGAATTCTTAATTCTAAATCTCTAATTCTAAATCCTCAATTCTCCATTCTCTTAGCCATCCTCATCTCTGATCTCTGTTTTCATTTAAATAGAGAGAGATGAGAGAGAAGTTACAATAGAGATAACTACAACATGATTTCTATTACAAAATTGGATTGTTTCCAACCAATTGATCAACAAGAAAATATATTTCCATCTATCTTTTAACAAGAGCAGGGAGAATTTGGCTTTGCAGCTGAGATTTGGAAAATGGCCGCAACAGCAAATCTGAGAAAATCGTGTTGAAAGAACCCTGTGTTTATCTCAGTACAAGTCGAATTGGGCAAACCATTCTTCACTAACGTTAATTTGGTCCGTTCTGGACAAAACCCATGTTCCGGATTTTCCATATTCTTCTTCATTTGCTCAGCATTGCAACCGCAAAACTGTCACTTCTTATTCCAGCGAATTTCTGAGTTGGCAGATTTAATGGTCAAATCTTCAATCTAGAAATTATCTTGGAGGTTAAAAATGGTAAATAATGTTACAACTAATTTATTGAAACTATCATTAATAAAATCATTCATAATCATCAATTTATTAGAAATAAAGGAAGATAAATAATATTCATCCATAAGAGCATAAATCATTTCTAAAATGGATTTAAATGATAAATTATAACAAATGATATAATAGAGAAGAGTAAAAATGGATGAAATAAGTGTTACAATGTGGTCGTATTCATAGCCCAACAGAACCCACCCTCTACATCAAAGAAAAGGATGGTAAAATTCTAATTGTTGTGTTATATGTTGATGATGTTATTTTCACAAGTAATGATGATTATCTTTTTAAAAATTTCAAAACAGTCATGAAAGAAGAATTTGAAATTACTGACATGGGTTTGCTGAGATACTTCTTAGGAATAGAAGTAGAACAAAGTGGAAATGGGAATTTTATTTCACAAGCGAAATATGTTAATGAAGTGTTGGAAAGATTCAATATGCAGGACAACAAAGTAACAATCACTCCCATAGTGATGGGATTAAAACTCAGCAAAGAGGACAACAACAAGGATTTTGATCCTAGTTTGTACAAGAACATAGTTGGCAGCCTCATGTATTTGACTGCAACTAAGCCGGATATAAGTTATGTTGTTAGTTTAATTTCCAGATTCATGGAGAGGCCAAAAGAAGCACATTGACAGGCACCAAAAAGGATTCTGAGGTATGTTAAAGGTACTAAGAGGTTTGGAATTTTATATACTACTTCAGAATGTTCAGATTTAACTGGATACACTAATAGTGATTGGACTGGAAGTGTAGATGATCGAAAAATCACATTTGGTTATGTTTTTCACATGGGTTCAAGAGCTATTTCATGGGCTTCTAAAAAACAGCCTATTGTAGTGTTGTCTATAGCAAAGGCAGAATATGTGGCAGCTACAGCAGCAACATGTTAAGCAGTTTGGATGAGAAGGATGTTAAGGAGCTTATGCCAAGAGCAAGAAAAAGGAACAGTGATTTTTTGTGACAATAGCTCAGCTATTGCGTTATCCAAAAATTTTGTGTTTCATAAAAGAACGAAACACATTGATACAAAGTTTCACTACATTAGGGAATTGGTAAACAATAGAGAAATTGTTTTAAAACATTGTAGAACTCAGGAGCAGGTTGCAGACATTCTGACCAAACCATTGGGGCAGAAAAGTTTTGAATTTTTGAGGAAATGTTTGGGTATGACTGATAACCTAGCAGTTGAAATTAAAGGGGAGTGTTGAAATGTAATTTCACCTGCCCGCATTTAATTCCGAGAAACCAAGCAGACTTCCCCGCACCGCCTTCACGCAGCAGTGGTATTTCTCGAGGGGGCAGCGATCATATCGATCAGCCGACGCGTGTCCACAATTAACTTTCCAAAACCACTCTTCCCCGGAACTTAAAGCTCGATTAAAAGGGACTCCTAGGGAATTGCAGACAGCCGTCCGATCAATGATGGGGAGATCAATGATTAAGATAGCGGGAGCATGTTTTTTGTTTTAATGCAACGTACATTGCAGTTTGCAGATTGTGCACTCGTTCCATAAATTAATTTATATCCATACTGAAGTAATTAAGGAAGTGTACTTCAGTCAGTAAATGTTGGTAAATGTTTTAATTTTAATGTTTTTTATTTCATAGGTATAGTTATGTTTTATGTTTCCCGTTGACTATGTAATGTTTTTTTTTTTTTTTTTTTTTGGAGTATGGTATGTAGCACAGCAGAGCGCGAATGAAAAAGAGGGCAAAATGCAGCAGAGCGTGAATGTCCAGTTTTTTGTATGAATGTAATGTAAGGCAATGTGCAGCAGCGCGTGAATGTTTTTTTTAAGGATGTAATGTAATGCAAAAGAGTGGAATACGCAGGAGAATGCGAATGTAAGAAGTTTTTTTTTACACAGTAGTGTAAAATTTTTCTAGGAAGAAACAGAGTAAAGTTAAAAACTGCATCTGAAGCAGTTCTGTAGGAGAAATCCCTCTGATAGAGGAAGAATATTTTGTAACAGCAATCTTTTGTTAATGAATACAAGTGTTTTTGTGTATGTGTAAAATTTTGTCTTCGGCAAACAATTTTTAGTTTCCTGGGATAAACAAAGCATCATTTTCTCTGTTTAGATTTTTGTTTGAAATTACCAGAAATTTCCAACAACACTGTATTATCAATTCAGTGGAAATCCTCTTCAACATACAAAAAGAATCAGCTCAATAGCTATCCTGCTCTCTCTATAATATTAAGATCCTGATGATCTTCAATTAGAAGATGAAAATCATGGAATACCTAGGCCTCAATATATAGGCCACAAGTCCTCCAATCTCCTATAATAGATTCTTCTCCATGCAAGGAATACTTACTAGAAATATCCAAGCATCTGATAGTACACTATCCCACATATGATCTCAACTGGGTCTCTGACAGAACTGACATGCAACAGTTATCCATGAGTGAATTCTCAGTTATCTAAAATAATAGTTGTTGCATGCATGCAAGCATTAACAAACTATATTTTATTATTTTAACAACTTGTTAAAATAATCTAACTGGACTTGACTAGTTAGCACTAATTCAATTGATTCTCTCGTTATAGAACTCATACTTATTCCCTCAATCAGTGGAGGAAATTAAGGATAAATTCCTCAATAGCGGGATAACTCCTCAATCACTAGCCAAACTACTATTTTTAGACATGCTATTTTTAGCAGGTCTCTTTTTAGCACATTCTAAATTTAACATTTCTTGTTGCACATTTTTCAACATGGCACAGAATGCACCTAGAATTTAGCTAAAATGTAGGACTAGTAACAGAAAAATTAAACACTCAACACATCCCTCTGTCCATATTTTCCATTATGGGCAGATTTTGCAAGTTCTCTACCTCTCAGACATGTAATTCAGGCCAAAGGAGTTACACCAAATTAGTGGAGTGTTAAGATCCATACGGACAAGTGCAAAATGAGAAATAGAACGATCACTTCTGACAAGTAGATAGAGCAGAACTGACAAGCGCAAAAATAGTGGCTCAGACTGGAGCAGGGAAGGAGTATGTCTTCTCTAATACCATGTTAAACACAAACACAAATAATGGACAAGAAATTAAGAGAAGCGTGAGATGCATTTCTATTCACAAAATTGTACATTTATAATACATTGTTATGACTGTTGGATTCATATTCCAAGGTCTCTTGGATTCGCTTTGACTGTTCAACTTCCACACCATAGCCTTTAGCGGATTAGGTTTCTAACAAAATTAAATTGGGATTTTCAAATAAAAGGATCATGTGTTTGAAATTGGGCTTAGGATAATAGATACAATGTAGATGATCATGTATTCTAGGAGATTCATAATGGAAGTACAAAACTTTTTTGGAAAGACAACTGACAACAACTCCCCAAACTCTCAGAAATATGGAACTTTCAAGGAATTTGATGCTTTACTTCTTCTTTGGGAGCAATGAAAGTACAGGAGTATTGTTGTTTGAATGATGTTGAAGGCCCTTGGCATTCATGGAAGACTCATAATGATTGGCCATTTGCTCCTTTAGATTTTCCTTAGGAAGATATCTCTAAGGAATTGTTGGAAAGACAAATTTGGTTTTCTCAATCCTCAGATATAGTACGGTGGGGCACCATATCCCTTGGTACATTTACAGTTAATGAACTGTATTGTTTATTTGTAGGTCATCATTTGTTAACACGTAGAGAAGTTTGGAGTAAGCTTTGGCTGTTGAAGTTGTGGCCTAAAGTCTCTTTATTTCTTTGGTTAGTTCTCTCGTGATGCATCCTTACGTGGGACCAGTTGAGACGAAAAGGTATCTTGGAACCTTCTTATTGTTTTCTCTGTTATTCAAGTAAGGGGGATATGGATCATCTATTGTCTTCATGTCCATTTGTGATTGAGGTTTGGTCCTTTTTTACAGGCATATTTGGTGTAGAGAATAGTTATAAAGGCTCGATTCTAGTATGGTTAGAAAATTGGAATGTCAAGTCCTTTACCAACCCTATTGTGAACTAGGTTTGGGTTTTGAGTACTTGATTCATTATGCGTCATTTATGGAAATAGAGAAACTTGTGAAATTTTTGAAATCAAGAATGTTTGATCCATCATATACATGAGCTCATATCCCAAAACATACATGAAACTATCTTGGCTTTTGTTTGGGATGAGGATGATTGGTTGATGGCTTGGAAGCACGAGTCTTATCTCATCTTCATCTCTCTGCTGAAATGACTTGTTTTGTTTCATGGGTGACCTATCCAAATATTACATTGTCTAATTCATTTTTTACATGCCCTCCCTGTAGGTTTGTTAAATTAAGTATTGTTATATTTCACGGGTGACCTATCCAATTATGACGTTGTCTAATTCTTCTTTTACATGTGCTCCTTGTGGCTTTGTTAAATTAAGTTTTGATGGTGCGGTCAAAGGGAACCTAGGTATTGCCGTTATGGGGGAATTTTTCATGATTCCATAGGGAACAAAGTTACTGATCAAATGAGAATTATTACCTCAAAATGAGAAATCTAGCCAAAAAACCCCAAAAAAACATGAAAAAACAATCTGAAAGAGAAAAGTGTTGACGTTGCATTATCACTTCTTTTTTTGCGAAAAACACCCTGAAAACGAAAAGTTTTGATGTTGTAACAACATCTTTTTTTTTGGTAAATTTTCAACATTTTTTAGCAATGACGTTAAAGATAAAATATAATGACTTCAAAAAACCTTAAAATTCCAACAAATTTCTTTTATGGCATTAAAGATAAAATATCATGTCTCTGAAAAGTCTTAAAACTCCCACAATTTTTAGCAATGACGTTAAAGATAAAATACTTATCACTGTTTTCAACCATAACATTAAAAATAAAATAACGTGACTTAGAAAAACCTTAAAATTTTGACAATTTTCAATCATGGAATTAAAATCAAATATCATGACTACAAAAAACCTTAAGTTTTCAATATATTTCAACCAAAGCATTATGGAAAATTTATATGACTAATTTTTTTTTTTTTAAATGAACACATGAATGAAAGAGTCATTATACCAAGAGTAATTTCATTTTTAAATGCTAAAAGTATAGCCATTTTAAAATCTTAGCCTAAGACAACTTAACACATTCCAATGAAAATCTAAATATCAACCATCAAATTGACATGTAAAATATGTAAACTCGACCTATTACAATGAAACCTTAAAAATCAACCATGGAATTGACACAATGTGGGATAAGACTTGATCCATTATAACGAAAACTTTAAAATCAACTACCAAATTGACATATAATGGGATCGGGTTTGCTAGTTGAGAATCAACACGGACCTTACAAAAAAAAACAAAATAATAAATAAATAGATAAATAAATAAAAATACAAAATGCAAAACAAAGCAAAAATTAAAAGTAAAAAAAATAAAAATAATAAATAAATAAATAATAACTAATAAATAAATAAATATATTAAAACATTAAAAAGAAAAAAAAAATAACAAAATAGTTGTAAGGTCCAACCACTTACTATGGTTCATCAACACAAATATATATATATAACCAAAAAAAAATCAATCATAAAATTGTTAAAAAAAAAAAAAATTAAATAAAAATAAATAAATAAATAAAAGCAAATTAGCTAATTAAAAAAATACAAAATTAAAATAATTAAAAATAAATTAAATCCTAAAGTTAAAAATAATAAATAAAACATTAAAATTTAAAATAAAATTAACAAACAAACTTATAACGAATTAAAAAATTAAAAAATAAATAAATTAAAAAAAAAATCAATTAAAATTAAAATTTTAAAAAATATATGTTTAAAAAAAAACTCTTAATAAATTAAAAAAATTAAAATAATAAATAATAAAAATAGTTAATTAAATTTAAATTAAATTAAATTCCCTTGGACCTCGCCTTGCCAGAATTGGCCCTCGGCTAGGCAGGGGGTCTGAGGGTTGTAGTAGGGCTGACAAAGGGGCCTCGAGGCCTGTTGTGTCGACCCTCTGACCCCTGGTTGACCAGGGGTCGATTTTCAAAATTGACTCTTGGAATCAACCCTGGACCAGGAAGGTGAGGGCAATTTTTTTTTCTTATATTTTATGTGTTTTTTTGAATTTTAATTTTTTTTTAATGTTTCTTTTAATTTTTTTGTTAATTAATGGATTTTTTTAATATTTTTAATGTGTTATTTAATTATATTTTTACTTTTTATTTTCTATGTTTTGTTTTTTTTTTTTAATTGTATGGTTTATTTTTTTAACATTTTTTTGGTTATTTTTACTTTTAAAACTTCCAATGCCTCATCTTTGCATATAAACTTCATAATTTTTTCATAAAATTTATTATTTTTCCAACTTTTTTTATTCATTTTTTTAATAAAAAAAACTTCTATTTAGCATGTCAATTTTAGCGAAAAATTCTTGAAATACGTATTCTTTTTAATTATATCTATATGAAAAATGTGTATTTGTTGTCGAGTGTTTAAAGTTATTATTTTTTAGTGACAATTATTTTATGTATATTGAAGTATTAATTAACAATATATAAATTTGTAAAAAATCCTAATCTCAAAATATTAATGCTATTATTATTTTTAAACTCTGCAAAAAAAATTAAAAACTTCATTAAAAAAAACATTGCAAAGGAAAACAAAAACACATATTTGGGATACCCTTAAAAAAAAACATCTTAAGATGAAAAACAAGAAGAGGGATAAGAAAACTTGAAAAATGGTTAAATAATCAACATTTAAAAAAAAATATTCATACTTAGGACATGAGAAAATTTAAAGTGTCAAAAATATGCCTTAAAAAAGTGTTGATGCTTTTCGAAATCCTTATGAAAATCACCAACATTTAAAAAATATCATCCACACTTACTACATTAGTAACGTTAAAGTGTCAAAAATAAGCCCTCTAAATAAAAGGTTGATGTCGCATCAACACTTTTCAAAATCAGCATGAAAATCACTAACATTTAAAAAAAAAATGTTTGATACACAAGAAAATTTAAAATGTAAAAAATATGCTCCAAAAAAAATGTGGATTCTAAATCAACACTTTTCAAAATCAAATTATGTTTTTGCTACCTCAAAAAAAGGGGTAATCAGTAAAGTTCTCGTTTGATTGTTAACTATGTTAGCGATTCCTTTGCAAATTTTTGCATAGAGCTCTAAGTCAACATCTAATAATTTAGTGGAATTTTAACAATGGAATCAGGAATAGGTATTATGATCTGTTAAGGTTATCAACTTCTATAGGTTGATGGAGATTCGATGGTAGTCATCAATTGATTGAAACGAGTCCTATCTGGACAACCACCCTCCACATTGATCCATAGTTGGAGATTGATATTCATAGTTCATTGTATAACGGAACTTTTGTTGTAGTTGGATTATGTTGTGGTTATTCATTCTTGTCGGTCTTCAAATGTAGTCGCAGACTAGTTAACAAATAGTGTGTGCTAGTCTCGACAATTATCTCTTAATGATTGTTGGCCTCACCTTTCTCCAATGATTGATACATACATATTTCATACATTTTTATATCGTGATGGCTTCATCCCCGATGGGGGTGGGTATCGTGAATAGGGGGATCAATTGGAAAGCTTATAAAATGATGTGCCCTTTGTATTTCATGCTCCACATGTGTGTGGTGTGGTGTTACATGGTTGAGCATCCTCAAAAGGTATAATAGACGACAAGGGCTATTAAATTCCCCTTGTTGGAAGAGGAGGAATGTTGGATTGTCCACTGCATAGTGTAGGTCATTAAATTTGTAATCATGCTCACGTTTTGGCTCAAATATGAGGGGTAGTGTTTCAGTGAGGAGATGCCCCTCTCCATCTTTGGCTCTTTTAACCATGTGCCATCAATGCGCCCTGTACTTCAGTCCTTCTATTTTGGGGTTGTATTGTGGCGTTTGAATGGCAATTTGTGTGGTAATGATGTAGTTTATGATATTTTGTTCCTATTTTTATGCTTATCCTAATATCTAGGACTCATCGAGTCTTTGGATCCATGCTCTTTGTCCTATGCATTCACAATATGCATTTGGGGTCGGAATTTGAATTGGTGGTCGTCTTTTTCAAGGCTTCCTTTGTCATATAGTCAATTTCAAGGCATCTTTGGTCTTTCGTGATTTATTGCTCATGTTAGTATGTGGAGCACAACTTTTTTTCTCCAGACTTCTCCATGTTTTCCATTTGCAACATTGTCAGATTCGTCCTGGAAATTGTTTGTTTCTATCACTGCTAGTTAACAAGTGGCATATGTTAGTGCTTATGTTCTTCGTTGTTCTCAAGTTGTTATCATCAATGTTCATTTGTCTTGGTTTTTGTTCTTGTTGTATGCATGGTGTTTTGGGGATATTTTGGAGAAAACAGAGCCTAATTCTCTAACTTTGGACAAATGGAGGCTTATGCTGTAGCATTATGTTAGACACTTGGAGATCTTGATGTAATATTTTTTGATATAGTAATATAATTGTTGACAACCTACCCAAAAAAAAAAAAAAGTGAATAAATAATATTCTTTGTATATAATTACAAGTTACATAGTTATAGTGATTATTTACAAGTTGCAAAGTTATTGTAACTATTTAGGGATCATTGATTTATTGGTTAAATAAGGTCAATATAATGGAACTTCACGTGGGAAATATTTAGAGAAGAATGTGTAAAAGCTTAAAATGAAATAAGATGTAAAATAATTTAAATGAAATAATATAACCTAGGTACAATTGACTATCATCTTTCATTAATATATGTATAAATGTGTATTTGAATAATGATTTACTGAAATTGGTATATAAAAGTTTTGTATTTTTGGTAAAAGAGATTGAATAAATTTTTATTTTTAAAAATTGTTTTCCTAAAAATGTGTGATGTATATATTGTATTAAAAATAGGCTATTACAAAAGTTTATAAATGATTTTAAATTTTACATTTAATGTATTAAAATTTTAATTTTGGGAATTCCATTGGGAAGTGGGGATGTGGGTGGAAGTAAGAACATGCAAAAGAGACATCTGCACTTCCGCACCTTCTAACACATATAATTTTTCATATGGAATCACTATTGTAAGATCATCTCCACAAATTCTCATTAATATATGTATAAATGCTTATTTGAATAATTGGCTAATAGAATTGGTATATGATTACTTGTTAGATGTTTTATCTAATGTGTTTTCGTTGGATTATAATTATTTTGGTGGTCTAAGTGAATAAGTAAAGTGAATATAAAATTCTCTATAAATAATTACAAGTTACATAGTTATTGCAATTGTTTATATTTAGGGATAGATTGTTTATTGGTGATCAATAAGGTGAATATGACAAAATTTCAAGTGGGGAATACTTAGAGAAAAACGTGTAAAAGTTTAAAATGAAATAATATAAGCCAGGGACACTTGACCAGGACTGTAGACACCCCTACCCCTCACTCCTTTATTATGTAAAGGACCTAGGCCTAGCACTAGCAACGTGAGGCTAACAATGTCAGTGTACTCACCGACAAAATAACCATTTTAGAAAATTAGCCATTTTTTTACTTTTAACATGATTTGTCATGCACTAAAAAATAAGGAAAATAAATAACCCTACATCAAGAGAATTATGTCACATCAAGTCTAGCTCAATAAATGAAACATTACAAATAAGATTTCTAGAAATTGAAAATTATTTTTAAATTTACAAAAAAAATAGAAATATTTAACATTTTCCCAAAACTTTGATTAAAATTACAAAAACTCAACAAAATAATACACCATCAAAAAACTTTTACCCTAAAATGATTGTTGTACTCCTAGAAATAAGTACTAATTATTATAGCCCATGGAACTAATAATTAAAATTTCTAATTTTAATATTGATCCTATACAACTAAACATATGCAAACTACTTTTAAAATAATAAAATAGTAAAATTATTAAATTCCATTACTACACACATCTAATACTAAAATAAATAATTAAAATTTCAACTTCCTTGAATATTAATTGATCATATATTATACTACCATGCATATGAATAATCTATGATCATATACTATACTAGATGCATGATTATACCAGGTATATGAACTTAATCCATTAATATCAAATCATTTCTTAAATAATTCATTAACAATGTTGTTAGAAACCTTCCTTTAAATTAAATGAACAATTATATGGAAAAATCTTGAACAGTACGTGCTAATTGGGTTCTAATTAGCACATGAATTTATAATACAAATAAATTTACGAATAATTATCAAGTAATTTTTAAAACTATTCATTACAAAAACAAAAGTTACATATGAATTTTTTTTTATTTAAATGAATGGTGGCTACCTCTACCATAAGAGGGGAGTGTTATATACAGTTATATATGAATTTTGTATTTACATGAATGGTTGTTATTTCTATAACAAGGGGTTGCACAGTAGCTAGTCCCTGCCCTATGTGAATGTTGAAAGCAATGGTGGGAGAAAAGTCAAGTTATGAGTCTTAAGGGCAATCTATAATCTTTAGCCAGGTGTAGAGGTAGAAAAGTACTCATCAGCTTGAATTGTCTACCCCATAGATAGCAGCACTTGCAACTGAAACAAGTTTGTTTCTCTGATGCTGTCACTTAAGAGTTCTCGTCTTGTGGCTTCAGCTTATGCTGATAGTCTCCAAGTTGTTTATATATGTCTTGATGCTTTGCTTATGGCTTCAGCTTATGCCGATAGTCTCCAAGTTGTTCATATATGTCTTGACGCTTTGCTTCCGATGTTTTTTTATCGAGCGTCAGTTGGTCATGTTAGCTTGTTGTAGTTTAATCTGTAGTCTTAAGGACAATCTATAGCAAGGTAATCTATAGCTAGGTGCAGAGGTAGCAAAGTACTCATCAGCTTGAATTGTCTGCCCCATAGCTAGCAGCACTTGCAACTGAAACAAGTTTGTTTCTCTAATGTTGTCACTTAAGAGTTCTCCTCTTGTGTCTTTAGCTTATGTCGATAGTCTCCAAGTTGTTCATATATGTCTTGATGCTTTGCTTGAAGCTTCAGCTCATGCCGATAGTCTCCAAGTTGTTCATACATGTCTTGATGCTTTGCTTCCGGTGTTGTTTTATCGAGCATCAAGCAGTTTCTTAGTTATTTAAGTTCCTACAATGTGATTTGAAACTGTTGTATATGCTCTTGATTGATTTCTAGAGCTTCTAATGTCATCTCTTTGAAATCCTTAAGTGCATTTACGAGCAATAGCAGATTTTGAATCTGATTTGTCAAGGATCCAACGTATAGTTGAGGTTTTACTTATCGTATTCTAAAGAAAACACTATAGATATGATAAATTGCTCGTAGTTTCTATGATAAACTGCTCGTATTTTCATAACCTAGTGTGCATTTGGAAATCAAGTTTTCACAGAGCAAGAGTTGCCACAGATGATGATGGAGATGTTTGTCATGCATGTTATTCCTTGCAAGAACTATGCAGGCAATAGTTGTAGGGGTAGGCCTTGGAACTGTGTACTTGAAGGTTGGTTATAACCAACATGGTCTCGATGAATGCTTGGGGTTTTTACAGAGTTTCATCATATGTCATCTCGAATACCCTTGTGGTCTCTAAATCTAGAGTACAACAAATCAAGCATCAAAAATCAATTGTGGAGTTCTCTCTAACCCATTGGTGTAATAAAGCCAAGGAGAGACTAAAGTGGGCAGGATATCCATGAAGAAATGTGTGAGATGCTTGCTATTGTGGCCGCTATAATATAAAGGTGTTTTGTGTTGTTTGATTGGCTTGTTTCACGAAGGAAATGTCTCTTTTGAAAAAAATTCTTTCACATGATGAGCAATCAAAAATAGGTGTGTCAGTTATTTGTGTTCGATATTTTTGTTCAAATTTTGACAATTCTGTTAGTTTGTTCATTGATCTTGATTGAATCAATAGATCAGATTTTCTTGATTTCTTTGATTGTGCTGAAATATCCTTTGATATTATTGCAGATGGACTGCAGTCCAAGTTTTCTATGATTATCTCTTGTTTCATTGTTGTTGTGTTGAATGCAAGTTTTATTTTCTGTGTTTTCAATTTTTTCCAAATAATTCCTTTAAGCAAATGCAGAGATAACTTTTTCATCTGTTTGCTTGACAGACAAGAAGTTACAATTTTTGTTTGTTCTATGTTTCTGATGTGTTTTTTCAAGTTTCTAAGTGACCGAAATCTCAGTGTCTCACTAACGTCTTCTACGTTTTCTAGAACTACTTGTTGTTTCATTGTGATTTTGTTATATCCAATGCCTATTTTTTTCCTTTTCAAATTTTTCCAAGCAATGTCCTTAAGCACACAAAAAGATAAACTTCTCTTGTGCTTGTCTAAGTGACAAGATGGTTTTAATTTAGTTTCGACAAATTGACATTTTGTTTCAGTATTGTTCTTTGAGGAATGTGTTGAATGAAACATCGCAACTTCCTCAGTATTTGTTGCAGTTGCTACATTAGATGTTTTAGCGTTGGCACAAGATATCTTTATTTCACTTGTATCTTCTTTACTTCGAAGAAGACATATTTCTATGTTATCTTGTTTACTGGATAAGTTCATTTGTTCGTATGAGGTGTTGCTTTGTTGCTAGAAGGTACAATCCATTGTAGAGTGCCTACGAATCAATGGTTCGAAGTGCCCATTCAAAGGATCCTCGTCATGGAATAATATGTCATGAGTATTTGTTCCAACACTTGAATTGAAGTGTAAATAAATTCTCAAGTTTGTTTTGGACTAAACCTTAATTGGAATTTTCAGCCAATTTGAGAGCCAATGGATACATAAAATATCTCCCCATAGACCTCTAGATCCTAGTGGTATATTGCTTGAGGCAGATCTAGCCATTTTGTCTAAATAGATTTCACAGTTGCTAATGTTGTACATTTCTTTAAGTGAACCTTCATGCAATTCACGTTCGTAAGACAAAATTGCCTCTCTATCTTGTTTTTTGAGACAGTCTCTAAAATACTCTATTATTCCTTTCCTTAGCTCTACTGATGTGTATGAAAATCTAGCAAAAGTTCTAAACTATCAAATAAACATTCTCCAATCATATATGAGAAATTGTTCACATGAAATAAGTGATGCTTTTCCAAGACTAATTGCAATTTGTCTTTCTCATACATAGCAAACATGATGACGACTAAGTGTTCGATGCAATAATGTGTTTAGTAATGCAATGCAATTACAAGCCACAGAATCATAACAGCAAGTTGAACAATGAAATTGGATGTAGAACAGGAAGTGATTGTTGTGTACCTTTGGAACTGCAAATGTGTATTGAGCTACTCAGAGTGCTTATACTAGTGTTAATTGAAACTCGATGTAGAACAGGAAGTGATTATTATGTACCTTTCAAACTCAAAATGTGTATTGTGTTGTTCAAACTACCAATATCGACATCGAGTGAACAGGTCCATTAGAAGACATTGAAAAAAAACACATTGATCATCAGTACAGGAATTGATGAATAATGTACTAGATTAATGAAATAATCCTACAATCTAAGCAAAGTAGTCTGCTACGTTAACGAAATAGTGAATTGTTGATATTTCTCAATGCTAACCTTGCTAATGTTAAGCAAAACCAATGTTAATAAATTTGGGTCAATGGATTGCACAGAAAACACAAATTCAGTTCTCCACCACCAGAACATAAAGCTTAACATTAATTTCACGAAAGACACAGTAACCAAAGAAGGGTGGTAGCAGCGATTACTAATTCGATTTCCAAGTAAGCTGAGAAGCAATAATAACCAGCAAAGCAAGCAATAAAAGCAATCCAGCCAGTCACCCAATTAACTCTACTATGATAATTCGATTATACTATTAATGTTATTAATCCTACATAGAAACCATGAATTAATAGAATCTGAGGCCTTTATATAGCAAGTTGACTTGCCTGAACTAGTAGTTAATATGACCTAAGCAATCACTATCTAAACATTGGTTTCTCGGATGATTTCAATTTTCAAGGAGGATGCTATGTGGATACCAGAAAAATGAAAATAAATAGCTAATCTTGTTTTATTTTGCTTCTCGGTCCAGTTTCTACGAATACAACTTATCCTTATATAAATGTTTGTTTCTCTTTAATTCTAATCATCTTCATCACCGTTATCTTGGTGTCAAAATCCATCCAACAGTTTATTGATTTTTCAACAAAATGTGAAATCAAGCTCAAGATAAGAGACTCCAAAGACACCGTCCATGTTAAGTTCATTTTTGAAATAGTGCCACAATTGAGGAAGGCACTAGAGCTATTCTATGTTAGTTCCTTATAGCATACCTTCCATCTTACTTCCAACATAGAAGCTGAGATACCTAAATCCAATCCTACCAACCAGAAGACATCGGCTTCCTGTTCTCAACGTCTTGCCATTTACAACGGCCAACCCAATAGTAGTGGATAGAACTGGTGGTCGATTGGCTGAACACCTACTACTAGGACAAAAAAGAAGAGGAACTAGTGCTCCTACCACTAGTAGATATTACATTGCAACTCTCCACTTTATATCAAATCATGTCAATGAAACTATGTACAAGTGTATATGAAATAGTCAACATCATATGATCATTCATTACTCTATATCATATGATCATGAAACTACTTTCTTCTTATCATTATTCTATCAATCAACTTCCATTATTATTAGCTTATTAGCAGTTAACTGAAATGACTTAGCAACATCAGTCAACCATCCCTTAGCAGCAGTAGTAATCATAAGTCTGAAATCGAAAGTCTTATTTGACCAAGTCTAAGCAGTTGAAATGTCAAAATTCAGTGAAATTCCAATACAGAAGTTATGCTCTGCTAGTATTAATAAGCTTTCATTTTAGAATGCCAGTTTCATTAGTTTCTTAAATCTTCTTCTCTAGATTGCAGTTTACAATATTGACTAACCTTATACAAGCTACAGCTGGTCATAAGGTGCGATTTGGTCAAATTCATTTCACTGTATTGTTGAGACAACACAATTTCCTGATGGCCTAATGTTTCCTGGCTTAATGTCTTCACGTATACCTGTGTATTCAACCATTCATACTGCTATAGTATGCAATAGGAATTCTTCATTTGAACTTGAAACCTTAGCATGATAGCACTGATTTCTTTGTCATAAATTAGTTTTGCACAACACTAACCCATATCTGAAAAGACTTTAGCAACTTCACCATGTGTCATATTGACCACTTCAGGGCTTCAACTTTCTCCAGTAGTTGAAGGATCAGGTCAAAAAGATATGTAATCTAAAATTCTAGAATAAGTAGCTTGGGTAATCAAACTGTATCAATTACTATAGGCTTCAATAAATGCTAGAAGGTTTGTCTTAATCATCTTCAATGGTTGTGCATTCATTTACAGATAACAACTCTTTTGGAGAAAATATTCTTTGCATCAAAAATAACATTTCCTTTATTGAGCCTGCAATAAGTATCTTAGCCACTCAAATTGTGTCGAATATTAAAGGATTGAAAAAATGCTAGAAGATGATTCTTAATCATCTAGGAAATAATTCCTTTACTACTGTCACAATAAGTCCAAGAAAATGGCAGCAGCATTTTCTACAATGAAAATATCACTTTTGTATTCAAATAAGGTCGTTGGCATGCCTCTAAAGATCTCAAAATCACCTTTGATTTTGAGGGGAAACATGACCATTAATGGCTACCACCAAGAATTACAAAGAGATTTACAAATCTTCCCCTTTAATCTGAAATCCAATTTCTCAAGGTATTTCAAGCCTAAGCTTTTCACCTTAATTTTCCCGATTAAAAAATCTAAGATACCTAGGAGCTTAGCCGCTTAAGTCCAAATCTATTTTGAAACTCTTAGTATTCTCACCCTCTACTGATTTCATTATTTCTGTTACCTAATCCCTAGCTTCCTCTACCTCTGATTTTGAAAGTTATGTGTTTTCCACATAGTTCCACATTGGCAAGTTAGTGACCTAATTTGTTGGTTTCCCTCGTGACTTGATAAAAATCCATTGATAGTCTTCTACCAAGGCCTCAGTCCATCCACTGTAGGATTCAATCTGGATCACTAGCATCATTAACTGGGTCTCGATCTCATCAAAAGTCAGAATTTGCATCTCGCTCTGTATATCCTACTTTTTAAAGAGATGATTCTAGCTCTCGAAAGGTGATAGTCTTTTTCTAAGCTTAGGTGAGAGCAATAGGGACAAGAGCTAGATCCTTTCAAGGAGGATTTCTAGCTTATTTGAGACTTAACCCTAGGGAAAGCTTTATAGAGTAAGAAATCCTTTATTGCTCACCTAAATTCCCTTTCTCATGCAAGGGAGGCAATTGAAATGAAGGAACAACCTGATGCCCTATCATGCAACAACAAGCAATCTTGCATAAGCAGGACCTTTTCGACCAAAAATACAAGGCTAGATAATAAAACAATTTATAAGCTACAAATTAACATTGCTCTGTGAGTCTTTCAAACATCTATAACTATGTTAATTGGTAATCACGTTGAACACAATTTTAACTACAATTGGAATAAGAGTAATAGGAAGAGTGAAATTATACTCTGCTAAAATGGAATCAGGTCTCTTTATATTGAATGTGTTCAACTTAATGAATGAATACAGCTATGTTGTAATCCCTAATTCTACTTTCATCTTATTTAATTTTAATAGAAGTTATGGTTGTTGTTAGTCATTAAAATGATAGCATGAAAATAATGTAAGACATGTATAAATTATATCCTCATCTCTTGGTCATGTACCTCATTATTTAGGAGAATTTGCCCACTACTAGAAGTAGAACCACAGGGATGAATCTAAAATCTAAATTTAGAGATTGGCTATTTGATATCCAGATGGTGTGAGCAATAACCAATCCCGCATGAAAAATATGTAATCATATAAAATCAAGCCATGGTAAGCTTAATCTTAATAAGATAATAGAGACCATGCTTTTCTTTACAACATCTATCTGGAAAAAAATTTAGAAACTTTATCATGCAAGCAAAATAAAATGTGCACTGGATATGACATTAAAAGAGGGTATGGCACTGGATATACTACGAAATAAAAAGTATCCATACTTTGACAATTGGAGGATTGTTTAATCTAGTTGTCCCTTAGTAAATTTTGGCTTACCTGACATATAATTTAATGTGGCTGACCTTGGCCCTAAACATAGCTAACAAATTGTAGAACTTGTCATATATCCTACTATAAGTACTGGTGTAATGGTTGTAGTAGTTGCATAAATGTCTAACAAATGGTGGGTAGTGGCATTGGGATACCAATACAGTTGTAATGTCTCACCCCATTGACTCCTGACTCCTTTGGCCCAACGAAGAAGGGCAATGGATGGGCAGTCCTTAACATTCTAGTTTTTTGCTTGGCAGTGCTTGTGAGGAAAGAATTCTCCCAAACAAATGTTTCCCTCTGCTTGGATCATTAGCCTATCAGTCAAATTCCATTATTATTAGCCTATCAGCAGTCAACTAAAATGACTTAGCAACATCAGTCAACCATCCCTTCGCAGCAGTAGTAATCATAATTCTCAAATCGAAAGTATTATTTGACCAAGTCTAAGCAGTTGAAATGTCAAAATTCAGTGAAATTCGAATGCAGTAGTTATGCTCTCTTTCTCTTCTACTAATTCCCACAATTCTTTCTATCTGCTAGACTAAAAAAGAGATTCTATTTCCTAAGGCTTTATAAAGTAGTAGACAAAGATTATCATAGAAGACTCTCAACTTACCCTTTTGCTTTATACAAGGAATCTTGACTCTATAAGGAATCGAGGGACGAGATATTTCAATCTAATCCCTACTCATCTCAATATAGGAAAGAGAGATATAAACTAGAAAAGGCTATCAATTTCTTTCTATGGGATATGAAACCTAAAGAATACAATTATCTAGATAATACAATCAAGAGGTAGATGTTTGTATGTGTGTTGTTATATTCCTATTTATGTATTAGTTATTGAATAAGAAAGAATTGATAAAGAAATAAATAATTGAATTTTATAAATTGTTAGGATATTCCGACACATAGGAATAGTTAAGTTCAACTTGGTCTAGTATAGAGTTAGGTATAGAGTTAGGTAAAGTGTGTTTCTTTACCGTTGTACATTTTGTAACTTACAATCCGACGGTCACGATATGTAGTGATCCGACGGTTCATTCTCTCCTCGGTATTACCGACACTTGATCCGTGGCTTGACACCCGATTGGTCCATGAATTCTATTTAAAGCGCATGGAGGGTCATTTGTAGGTTAACCGTGCATGAGAGAAGCTTATGTAAATTTTCATTCTTTTATTAATAAATTGCCTGTAGTAGCCACGTTGGCGCAGGCCGTGGACTGTTTCCCTCTCTGAGGGTTTTAACCACGTCAAAATACTGGTGTATTGATCTGTGATCTGTTTGTGAGCGGTGTCCTTTTGGTGTTCTGTCTGAGGAACTTACCCTGTAAATTCCTACATGGTATCAGAGCTATTTGAGGGCCGCGTCCGTTGGTGATCCAAATCTGAAGCCGTAGAAATGCATGCGGCTGTCGTTTCCTAGATCTACTTGACTGCTTTCGGGCCGAGAGGACTGCTCTGTTGTGTTCGGAGCATCTGTTCCAGTGAGGAACCCCTTTCGTTTCACGCGAAAAGGTTTCCGGTAGCCCTATCTGCGTCATTTTTAAGATCTGGAGGTATACAGTCTTTATTTGCAGTTTACTGTTATTTTCTCTCTGCTTATTTCGGTTTCGGTTTATTTAAATTTTTTTTAACAGGATCTATACCTTTCATTTCTGCGTATGCTCTTTGGCCTGCGACTCTGTGCGATCTGGGCAAATCAGAAACAGAAAGGAAGGATTTTTTCCTCATGCGTATGCTCTTTTCCCTGCACCTTAGTGTGATCTCGGAAAATCAGAAACATTGAGAAAAATATTTAGTTTTTCGGCTAAAGCTAATTTTTTTTTAAATATTTAGATTTTTGGGTAAAGCTAACTTCGAGCCATAAGGTTCGTTTTTCTTTGCATGTACGTGTTGGGTTTTGTGTTTTGTGTTTTGTAGGGAAAAAGAGGTTTCTCAAGGCAAGCACGCAAACCAAAGCCGCCCCCCCCCCCCTCTCTCTCTCTCTCTC
>APFE030729948.1:0-34577 GCA_000404065.3 Pinus taeda
TGTCATATGAACAAGTTTCATGAAATGAGTTATGGTTTTTAGGCATGTGGATAAGTCATGGTTTTGTAATGAAGACTATTTATGTAGGAAGAATCTTGTTATATATATATTTTTAATGTATATATGTTTAACTCTTATATATATATATAAACGAGTAGTGGACTTTTTGAAAAGCTTTATGCCTTTTTTTTTTATCTAATTTGTGTAGAATCTTGCATAGATTCATTGAAATCACAAGTTTGACAAGTGATTTCTTCAAAATCTAAGTGTTCCAAAGGTTTTTTATGTTGTTGAATCCATATACGGAGTCAAGTTTAAACCACACAAATCCATATATCTGTTCTTGATTTTTTTTGCACGAATGAGGTCCACTAAGAGAGTTTCATCTTGTGAACTACTCACCCAAGGATATTTCCTAATTTGGATCTTGCGCCATATCCAATCGACCAAACCCAACCATTGCAAACAATAGGGTACTCATTTACAATGGCTTTCCATATGATAGAACTTGAGGTAGACGATTTCTTAATGGATATTAAGGTAGATGATTTTGTAATGGATATTATCCATTTAGACATGGAGGTGGGATGAATTTGGATGGTAGAGTATAGGTAAACAAAGTAAAATATTTCCATGTTGTCATTGTCAAAATTTGTTAGTATTTATTTCTAGACTAGAGTAACTAAAAGGTGAGTTGCTTGATTTTCTTAAGAACTCTTTTCGTTATCAAGGTAAGAATGGCCCAAAATATTGGGAATTTCTTTAATAATTAATTTTATAATAGGAACCTTTTAGCTGGAGGGAGTCATAGGAAGCACTCGGTAGATATTCATTTTTGAAATTTTGCTATCATCTGAACCTAATGTTATTTTAAATAGTTATTTCACTTCAAATGAAAAACTAGGTATATTAGACCATTTGAAATATCCCTAGCCTAGAGAAATATCGTGCATTGGATATTGTCATGTTCTTCCATACCCTAGAATAAAATCTAGGATTTTGATTCATCTAATTACCATTCTTATAGAAAGCATCTAGAGCTAAGTTTAAGGCATCTAGAACTCTAAATGATCCTTCATAGAAGATGTGAATATCATTCGTAAAAAGAAGATTTCAAAGTGTCAATTGATATCCTAGAGATATTCCTTTGAAGAGAAGACGAGAAAGAGCACCATTTATAACTTTATTGATACATTCTACCACCATCACAAAGAGCAGAGTATAAACAAGGAATCCTTGTCACAACCCTTGACTTGAAGTGAAAATAGGCGAATTTTCACTATTCATAATTACTGAAAAAGAGGCTAAGGAGATAAAACAAAGGATCCCAACTACAAACAAGTGGTGAAAGCCAGAATGTAGTAGAAGCAGTCTTATATATAACCGATTTACCCTATCTAATTCCTTGATAAATGTCGATTTAGAAAATTGATTGCCACTATCAATAATGTGGAGTCCCTCTTATGCTAGACCAATTGCATCATGTATTTTATGACCCTTGAGGAGCCCAAATTATTTACAACATATGTTGTTTCAAAGATTTATTTTAGGAACTAGGCTAAGATTTCAGGTATGATCTTGTATATGGTGTTGCAAAGAAAGACAGGTCTATAGTGATCAATGGAGGAGGGTTTTATACCTTTGATATAAGGGAAATGAAAGTAGTGTTGAAAGGATCTAAAATATTCACTCTAGATCTAGAGTATTCCACCACTTCCAGGAGATCCTCTCTAAAAAATTTGAAGTAGCCAATATAGAATTCGATAGGAAGGCCATCCAACCTATGACATTTTTCTTTTTGGAAGCTATGAATGGTGGATCCAAGCTCCTCCATTGAATCCTTCTTTAGAACCTCATTGTATTCTTCATCCACAAAATGAGGAAAATATGTTGCCCCTCTTAGAATATGGTTTAGGTTTGGCTGTCCACCCCCTCTATACAGATTCACAAAATAATTAGTACCTTCTTAAGTCATCTCTTGGAAGGTGGAAGATTAGGAACCATCCTCCTGAACTATATACCAAATTTTATTGATGGATTTAATGTCATTTACATAGTGGTGGAAGAATTTAGTGTTCTAATTTCATACTTGAATCAAGATGGCTCTTATTTTCATCCTCCAATCCTTATGTAGGTAATTTTTTCACTTATGGACTTCCAACAATTTTACTTCTTCAAGTTGTTCTTTTTCCAGCACTCGAAGTCACTCTCCTTCTCGAAGGGACCTAGGCATAGCCTTTACGACCTATATAGAAACTTGGGGTTTGATTCATGTTATTGATTTTCCAAGGTGATGGCAGTTACTCCTTCCCTCTTTAAATTTCATTGAAATTGCAGAAGGGAATGTTCTGAGTCATTTTTAGAGAGAGGGACCCATACATTTCTTATATCTTGTAGGATAGATGGATCCTTGAGCCAATGAGAGTTTAATTTAAATAGATTGGCGTGCTTTCAAGGAGCTTGAGTAATATTAAAGAGAATGAAACAATGGTATAAGCTTCACCTTGAAATAATCTATTGTCACAATTTGAATCTTCCATCTACCCATTATATGAGAATGAGAAATTGATTAAGCCCCTAGGAAATCCTTTCATCTATGGCCCTATTATATCACCATGTACGAAGAATATTTGTAGGATGAATATCTAAAAGAATAACCTAATATATCTCACATGAAAAACATCGTTTAAGGGGTTAATCATGGCAATAAAGCTTCAAACTTCCCTTCACCCAAGCAAAAAATTTAGATTTCCCCCAACGATCAATGGATTTCACAGGATGATTGGAAGAGAAAAAATAGTTTACCAAAATTGATCCATTTTCCTTAATGGTCCATATATGTTTAAAAATAAAAACTCAAGGACTAGGTGCATAGACAAAAAATAAATATCTAAAGATCTATGGGGTGAGGAAGCTAACTAAAATCTATGTTCATCCATCCAGTAGCAAGCGTACCAGACCTCCTATCTGCATCTCGAGAAGAAAATGCCAACCCACACAAAGGGTGCACGAGGGAAGATTCCTATGTCCCCTCCATCATTCTTTCATGAAGTAGCAAAACATGCAACAAATTCTTTTTAATGATCCTCATCAACACTATTCTCTCGGTAGGATTTGATGGGCCTGTAGTTTAAAACATAAATTAAGTCCTATGACCATCCTTTAGCACATTAAACCTCTCTTTTTGCATTAGATAATTTATTCCTAACTTTAATATATTCATTAGGAAGGCTTCTGAATAATTGAATATTTGTGCCTAATATTATTTATTTTTCATGGAATATTAAGAGAATATTGGGAAAATTATGAAAAGTTGGAGGAGGAGATAATTTAAGGACTTGTTCCCTACTACTGGAGGATCAATAATAAATAATAAGTCAACAAGATATTATGGAATTAGGGCACAAATTGTGGAACTGCAATGATCGAGTAAATCTAGGAGTGTGTTCCACTAATCAAGGGAGAAAATCCACCAATCAAGGGAGAAGATCCACTAAACAAGGGATTTTGGTAGAGAAAGCTTCCTCCATTCATGTGAATGACTCTTAGTCATTTTTTATAAGTATCAACTTCAATTTTCCTCTAGGGAATGATTGAGAAAATCTAGGAATGCGTTCATTGCCGTCTAAAGCAAATTTCTAGTATTGGGGACTAGATCCGCTAATCAAGGGATTTTGGTGCGGAAAACTTCCTCCATTCATGGGGAATGATTCATAATCATTTTGTATAAGTACCAAGTCAAATTTTCCTCTAGGGGTATATCTTCATTAGTGTTATTGTGGAGAGACCTTGTATTTTCACAGCTCCATTGTAATTTCTTCCAGGGATGTAATTCTTTTGATGAAAATCATGTGTATTTGTGTCATGTTCAGCTCTAAATATTTTCTCCTCCATAGGACTCTGAGCTTCCATGGGCTTGGTCATACCAAGAGCCTCACAACCCTTTTGTATCATTTTATTTCATTCTTTTCATTGCTTATTCACATGCATCTCTAGTTTTTATTTCTTTCTATTTCTGCATTTATTATTAATGATTTCTTGTTGTAGGATTGAGTTAAATGGTTCATGTAACTTCTTTTGTAGGATAAAAAGTATTATTTCATCCTTGAAAAATATTTGGAAGTTCGTAATAATCATTGAGTCCTGGATTAGTTTTCTTATTCCCAAATCTAGATTGATGGACCTCCTTTTTAGTGAAGAACAATAACTTTATGCTATTTTTTAGAGCATGATAACAAGCTTCAATCAACTTGATTCCACTTGTATTAGATCAATAAATAATTATATTTCATAGCATAAAGTACCCCATTTAATATGAACTTAATTTGGTTAGGCATTTTTAAATATTTATTAGCTCACCAGTTCTCGAATTTCTAAATTTTTGACAAGTAATTTTTTTTTGCATGGGTTAGAAGAGATGTGCTTGAATGCTTCCACCTAGAATAGGGACCCAAGACATCCTAGTTAATAAAATATATTGTCCCATCCAATCTGGATTTGATTTTCTTGGTCATTAAACCCTCCCCAATTTCATCATTTCACAAGGAAACTTCTTCAAACTTTTTGAGCAAATCCATCCAACTCCCAACTTTGGTTTTGAGTTCTGAGTGATCATAGGAATTTTCCCACTCCATTCCACTCATCACACACCTTTCCTACGCCTCCCATCACCTCAATTTTTTCTCTCAGTTTTACCCTACAGGTTCACTGTAATTCCTACAGGATCATTGTGTAGGTTTCTAGTACACCCTCTAGGTTTTCCTGAAATGACATGTTTTGAGGCTGAATTGAGATAAAACCTCTAGGAAGTGACCAAAAGGCTCCCAACGGTCTCCCACACCATAAAAACATATCCTAACCCTTCCATCCAACCTCAAACATCCTTAATTCAACTGCCACATTGCCAAAGGAAATTAGTTTGCATACTTGATTTTGCATGAAAAGACAAAAACATATTTATTTCAGTCCCTTTACTTGAAAATTAGTGATTTTTTATGCTTCTTACTTCCATGAATATATAGTAGCATTTGGTTCATGATAATTTAGAATTATTTCAAACAATAGTTTCTTCGCAACTAACTAGGAAATGGTGTGATTTAGGATTGAATTTCTGTCTCCTTCCTTGTACTTCGTTTCTTGCAATAGCTTAAGGTTCCATTTTGAATATTTCATTTTCTAATATTATTTTAGCATTTGACTTCATAACATGGACTCCATTACATCATGAAAATGAAGGAATGACACATTTCATTCCACACATAGAGTGTTGTCACCTCTTAAGTTTCTACGAACCCCGGGTTGATAATTAAATTCAGTAGCCTTGGGAGTTGCAACATTCTTGTTGCAATACCAAGGCTAATCTATTTTTGGCACTGTTGCCGGGTATGTGTCAAAGTATGCATTGTTTTCTTCCTTAGTTGATATATTTTTTTTAGTTTTTGCAAAAACAAAAAAACTATTTTCATTAGGCCTATTTAATTTCAAGAGTAGAAAATTGCATTGCGTTATAGTTTTCATTCAATCATAAGAACAAAAAAAAAGAGTCTCTAACACCAACCCACCCCTCTTTTGATTACATGGTGTCGTAGGAGCCATATCACCGTTCACTTTTGCAGGTCGAAGAAGAAGATGGCGAAGAATGTAGAAGAACTTGATGACGATGATGACAATGAGGAAGATCCTATCAGATTTTCCATTCAAGATATTGATGGAAGTGTTCACATGAAGAACATCCCTCCATCTTTTCTTCCAAAATTTCATGGTCTAAGGTCATAGGATTCGGAAACCTTTCTCTTTCAGTTTGAGATTGTTTGTAGATCTTATGTTTACTTATTAAAAACTCAAAAGATAAGATTGTTTCTGTCAACATTGGAGGATAGAGCCCTTAAATGGTTCATCAGTTTAGGGACAAATTCAATAAGATCATGGAATGATATGCAAAAGACATTTCTTGAAAAATATTAAGATCATGATCTTAAAGAAGAAATGTTTAGATTGAATCAAAGAGAAGATGAGAGCCTTGGGGATATAATCGAGAGGTTCATGTGCAATGTTAAGAGGGGAAAACTACATCATTCAGGATCTAACAAACTAAAAACCCTCTTACTTAGAACAATTAGGGATGAGTGGATTGATCTCCCTAATATCATGAGTAGAGGTGATGCATATGAATTATCATTTGAGCAAAATTGTGAAACATGCAAGCACATATCAAGAGGAAAAGCAAGAGTAGGTAAATTAGCATCAAGATTGGTAAGTCAAGCTAAACTTGGAAATTTGTTTGATGATTTTGAAACAAAAATGCTTAGCAATCTAAAAAAACAAGTAGAAATTCTAAGAATGCAAGATGAAGGAAAAGAAAATGTTGATATTTTTGTTGCTGAATCACATGATGTTAAATGTTGCTCCTCATTACCAAGGTTGAAGGAAGATCACCAAGAGGACAATGGAGCAAGTCATTTGCCAATGTAGCAATGTTATGTAGCTCTAGGAGGACCATGACAACCTATTCAGCCTGATATGATCCAAGAGCCTAATTCACAATTTCAAGCTTATGCACATCCACCTCAATGTAATTAGAACACACCCTTTCCTTAAAAAAATTGGCCATATCAACCCCAAACCCAATCTTTGAAACAAGGTTAGCAAGGAACTTATCGGAGCCATCCACAATATCCTTAGTATTTTCCTCAATATCCTCGATACAAAACTCCATGTTATCCTTACCATTCACCTCCACCAGAACCACAACCCCATCCACATCCATCTCAAATATACACTCTCACTCAACTACCTGTACCACCATTTCCGAACCCACACATTAAAGTAGCTCAACCCACTTATAATGTTGAGGTACAACACTTCCAAATAACTCATCTTGAGCTCAATGGTGTTGACCATAGCTCATGAAGAGTATTGCAAACAAGAGATTATATTAATATCATTGAAGGACCACATCTAGAAGAAGAAAACTTAAAAGAGAACATCAAAGAACCATGAGCTACATTTCATGAAGAGCAGACAACAATATCAGAGAATGAGAAAGCTCCCTCATGGTTACCATCAAATCCTCCATGTATTCAAGAGATCAATTACCAAAAAGAGGAAGATTTGAAGGTCATGGTAGAATAAGACATGCATGATGATCTAAATCAAAAAGTGGACCGTAGGCATCATAACTATATTGAAATATGTTTCTAGACACACACTAAGCTACAACATCACTCTTTTCCTCTACTATGCTTGATTCTTTCATATTCAAATCATTTGGTCTCCGAAATACAGGTACATGTCAAAGCATACATTTCAAACCTCCACATCATTTTGTCTGTCATCTTGATGTGCACATGGCTCCTCACAACTATATTGAAATATGGTTCCAGACACTCACTAAGTTATATCATCACTCTTTTCCTCAACTATTCTTGATCCTTTCAAAGTCAAATAATTTCATCTTTGAAATACATGTACATGTCAAAGCATACATTTCAAGCCTCCACATCATTTTGTTTGTCATCTTGATGTGCACACGGATCCATTGGAAGTATTGTTATACTTGAAAATATCTTGCTTTCCAAGTAGGGTAGGGTAGAAAAAAAATGAAAAGTAAGAAAAAAATAAAAAACTAAGGTGAAAACCTCCTTAGATTTGCTCATCAATTGAAAACCTCCATGAGGCGGTCAATGGGTTGAGAAAAAAAGAAAAGAGAAAAAGAAGATCCTGGGTGAAATCCTCCTTTCAGGTACCTAGGAAGACCTACTAGTTGAAAACCTCATTGAGGCAACGAATAGGCCTAGAAGAAAAAAGAGAGAAAAAATAAAAGAATCCTTCCTCCATGCATCCATGTACTCTCCAACATCTGCAAGCAACAAGAACAAAGTTGTTACGAAAAGGAAAATTGGTCAATGCTAGTCAAAAGAAATCACATTTTGGTGTTCTCCTACTTCACTTAAATGCTACAATGAGGCCAAGGCCATGCCAATCCATGACCCTCATCTATTTTCACCATCTACCCGTCATTCTCAAGCTTCTACTACTCATTTTGCTTATTGTCCTAAAAAACTACAGGAGGCTCTATTTTACTACAAGATAGAGAAACACATAGAGCATAAATTTATTTTTACCATAACATGAAAACCATGCATATATTTGCCAAGCTGTTTCATTGCAAGATGCATATGAAAGATGGTAACATGCTCAATGAATTTTAGCAAATTCTAGTTCATGAAATCCAAGAAATTGGCCTCCATCACCTTAAGCTAATTTTTCACTTTCTCAATATCCATTTATCCGTTTAAAATGTTGTTTCCCGGGGAGACACATACAGATTATGGTAACATGCCCAAGTAATTTTAGTAAATTCTTGTGCATGTTTTCCAAGAAATGTACCTTGATCAGCTTCAGCCATTTTTAGCCTTTCTCGAGATTCGTGCATCCATTGACAAAAAAAATTCAATGAGGAGTTGCATAATAATAATGACAACATGCTCAAAAAGTTTCATCTCAATCTAGTCTACCGCTTACGAGATATGGACAAAACAAGTCGTTATCATGTAAACCTAGAAGGTACAGAACAACACCTACATGATTGACAGTGAGCAGTTTTAAAGGAGATCTAGAGGTGAAAGAACCTCCATGAGAGCTTAGCAGTAGCATCAGGATCATCAGCATCACCATCCAAAACCTACATATCAACATCAAATCAACCGCAACATGCATGTCTCTCCAACAACCATCAGGTAGGTACAAGTATGCAATACTCTTAACCTCTTCCCTTAAGCATATTATAGTTAGATATTTTTTGTCAATGCATGAGAGATGAAGTTTTATAAGCTAAGGATAGAACTTCACTCTCAGCTACCTTCAACTAGTTGATTGCAGTTCACTACTTCACTCATGAAATGTTCAAAAGTCAAATTATGAAGGGTGATGATTTCAAGGAATGAGGAAAAAGTTAGAAGAATAAATTTTTGCAAAGGCCAAGGTCGCCACAGTGATCCAAGCCCTCCATCCACTTCATCTTCACTCTCTATTCATCATTCATCCATCCCATTTCATTCTTGAAAAAAAAAAACAAAGAGTGCATCCTCTCCATTTTCATGAAATTTTCATTTTTAGGTCAGCGGGAAGGATGGTCAAAGAGAAATGGAGGATCCCAAAGACACCCATTTCACTAAAATTTTTGTTTTACCACTCATTACCATTCATTCCTCCACCATTTATCTCATTTTTTCCACTACCTTACTTTAGTTTCCAAAGAGGTTGTGTTTTCTACAGGATGATCCTATAGGAGTTACAATGACCCTGAAATCCTATAGGAGGCAGTCCTAAGGAAAATAAATGGTGGAACAAGGTAGAAAAATGTTGATAAGGGTGTGGAAGACCTTTCCAATAAAAAAAAATGATCAAGAACCATCTTGAATAAGGGGAACAAGAAAAACTAAAGGTCTGAAGAAACAAGGATTTTTCTCTGCACAAATATGTTTTTTTGGCTTGTCCTTGTAGAGCTTATAGCCAAGATTCGTAATGCACGAGAGAGAGGCCAAAAAGGCCATGGATGAGGCACAACGAGGTAACTAAGTTTCTCAAAGGATGAGAAAAGCGTTCAGCAGGGGGGTATGGTGGGCCTCTAAATTAGACATAAATTAAGGCCTATGCCTCTAATTTAAAACATAAATTAAGGCCTATGACCATCCTTCAGCACATTAAACATCTATTTTTGCATTAGATAATTTATTTTTAAATTAATATATTCATTAGGAAGGTTTATAAATAATTGAATATTTGTGCCTAATATAATTTTTTTTTTTGGAATATTATGAGAATATTGGGAATATTATCAAGAGTTGGAGGAGGATATAATTTAGGGACTTATTCCCTACTACTTGATGATCAATAATAAATAATAAGTCAACAATATATTATGGAATTATTGCACAAATTGTGGAACTCCAATGATCGAGAAAATCTCGGAATGTGTTCCACTAATGAAGGGAGTAGATCCAACAATTAAGGGAACAGATCCACTAATCAAGGGATTTAGGCATCTTTTAGATTTACCAGCTCACTAGTTCTCAAATTTCTAGATCTTCGACTAGTAACATTTTTTATTTTTTTTGAATGGGTTAACACAGATATTTTTGAATGATTCCACTAGAAATAGGGATCTAAGATATCCTAGTTAATAAAAAAATTTCTCCCATCCAATTTGTATTTTATTTTCTTGGTCATTAAACCCTCACTAATTTCATCATTTCACAAGGAAACTTCTCCAAGCTTTTTGAGCAAATCCATCCATCTCCCAAATTTGGCTTTGAGTTCTAAGAAACCCTAGGAACTTTACCACTTCATGCCACCCATAGCACACCTTTCCTAGGACTATTGTCACCTCCAACACCTCACATTTTTCTCTTGGTTATATCCTATAGGTTCACTGTAACTCCTAGAGGATCATCTTGGAGGTTTCTAGTACATCCTGTAGGTTTCCCTAAATCACCTGTTTTGAAGCTAAACTGAGAGAAAGCCTTTAGGAAGTCACAAAAAACCTCTTAAGGGTATCCCACACCATCCAACCATCTCCTAACCCTTCCATCCAACCTCCAACATCCTTAATTCACCTGCCACATCACCAAAGGAAATTAGTTTGCATACTTGATTTTGCACGAAAAGAGAAAAAGACAAAAACAGATTTATTTTAGTCGCTTTACTTGCAAATTGGTGATGTTTGATACTTCTTACTTCCATGCTTAGATCGTAGCATTTGGTTCATGATAATTTAGCATTATTGCAAACAATAATTTCTTTGCAGTTAATTAGGAAATGGTGTGATTTAGGATTGAATTTATGTCTTTTTCCTTGTACTCTCTTTCTTGCAATAGGTTAAGGTTTCATTTCGAACATTTGATTTTCTAGAATTAGTTTATTATTTGACTTTAGTAAGTGCACTCCATTACATCATGACAAGAAAGGAAGGACACCTCTTAAGTTTTACGAACCCCGGGTTGATAATTAAGTTAGTAGCCTTTAGAGTTGCAAGATTCTTGTTGCAATACCGAGGCTCACCAGGGTTCGCTACATTCCCAATAGTTATATGATAGAACCTTCAAGAGGCACCACTTTGAGGGTTGATGCTTTAAGAGACCCATTTATAGATTGTTGTCTTCCAACCCTAAATTCTTCTTATGTAGCTTTTTGAGATGAAGCTAAGAAATACTTTCGACCCGAGCCTACTTTTGTACCCAAAATAGGGGTAAGACCACTCAAACCCCAAATTAAGGAGGTTAGTGCCATTGAGACCTCTCAAGACTCTCAAATCAAGGTTTCTTTATAATATGACCTATGATTGAACTCATTCTTTTTATAGGGTGTGGGGGAAAATACCAGAAGGGGAATGAGGCGGCGAGTTTTGACAACTCGTCAGGGGAAGAAAGTGAGACAAGGAGCTCCTTCAATGTACGAAGGCAGGAGATGATAAAATAGGTGTATTAGTAGAGGGTAGTACCAAATCAAAAAAACATGTTCAGTAGGAGGATTTGTAAAATAGGAAAATGAGAAAAATGGTGGGGAATGGGTGACATACCATACGAGATGACACCTTCCCTAGGACTCGGTTTGAAACAATGCCTCTAGATGTTACATACATAGGTAAAAAAGAAAAATAGAATACAACTTATTCCTCTACCTCTTTTTCATATTGAAATTTATAAGGGATGATTGGGGTGAGAGAAAAATTTCTAACCCATTTATAATATTTATGAACCGTTGGGAAAGGAAAATTTAGATGGGCATAATAGTGACAATGGTTGCATTTAGAGGGGACACCTTCACGTTGTCTAGGTAAATTCTCTCTAGGGACAAAGAATATCCCTCTAGCCTAGTGAGTGGGTCTAGTAACCGAAATGAAAATCTACTGGAAATTTTCCTAAGTTACAATTGAAAAGAGAAATGAGGAAGATGGCCTACCTTGTTCTAATGCTATTTCGATCTCCTTTGTTAAAGACATTGAATCACTTGTGTCATGGGCTCATTCCTACTACTACTAGTGTTTATCCACCTACACAAGAGATCATGACACAACAACACATGCAAATATAAATAGAATATTCAAAAGAAGCCCACTTAACTAATCAAGGAATACTAAGATAAATGATACATGAGCATACACATTTAGGGAAAATGAACCAGTGGTTGTATATTAATGGAAAATAAAGGGAAGCATACAACCAACCCTTGATGTTGATAAGCTCTCTTTGAATTAATATCCATTTCCAAGCTAATCTCTCCAAGCACTCCTTCTCCAAACCAAATGAGTAGCATATAGGCACAATCTGAGCATAACGGTGCAAATAGACATAGACAAACCATTTGGAAATGGGAGAGGATGAATATATAGGTTGGGAAAGGGAGTTAGGATCTCCATAGAAAGGATTAGGCCCTTATCTGAAGGAGATAGATCATAAGGATAAGACCAAGAGGCGAAACTAGGAGAACTCGACCTCATCTATGCCAAACAACCTCCATACCGCCGCTCTGGAAGCTTCTAGATCATGACGCTTCTCATTCTCTTCGGGAAAATTGCATTTTTTGGGATCATCACAGGTATACAAGTGAACAGAGCAAT
This sequence comes from Pinus taeda, assembly GCA_000404065.3. Classification (NCBI taxonomy): domain Eukaryota; kingdom Viridiplantae; phylum Streptophyta; class Pinopsida; order Pinales; family Pinaceae; genus Pinus; species Pinus taeda. Next base: position 12,620 of record APFE030729948.1, read on the forward strand.
GCCATTGTGGGTCAAGTTTAGTGCAACAAGAGATCATCACTGTTTTTATCCTCATAAGTGCGATGATTTTAAAATTATGGTTTTATAGCTATTTATTTTTGGGAAAGCTCAAGCATTCTCCGATCAATGTTTTAGGAAGGATCTAAGCTACATATACGAATGAGTACACTGCATAATAGTCATGTTTTGGGAACTTTGAGGTATGTCAGAGGGAAATGTAGGAGGTGTGACAAAATAGTATGTAACAGATTCCCCATAAAGCATGAATGCATAATGAGGAGTGATGGTTGAGATGATTTATGAGATTTTGCATGGACAAGGATGAACACAGTTAGGAGACCTACAAATCAAGGATGCATACACATATACATATCTGATATCAAAATATTAATCAATGGTATGGACGCAACCATCCGAATAAGAAGGACTATATGAAAGGATCCATGGTATGGGTGAAACCATCAAAATGAGAAGGATCCTCTGTGAATGTAAGATCAAAGCTATGGTCATAGCCATCCGATATAGAAGGGTCACAAAAAATCGATATATTTTTCATATTTAGAGAGTTTAAAAAATAGATGAAACATAAAAATCCATCATGTCCCTTTTTGTAATTTGTCCCTCGAACTCAAAAATGTAGAAAACATTATTCGAGAGAAACTCTTAACCATGTCCATCAAGGTGTCCCTTTTTCGTCAATAATCAATCTCAGCCTAAAAAAGGCTTAAATGCATACTGAGACAATGTCAATTCATTTAATTTAACGAGTTTGAAATGACAAATAATTAACAATATTTTTAGTTTTTGAGAGTCAGAAAGAGGCTTAAAGATGACTCCAGGGCGATTCCTTTTTCGTTTGTTTTTAACAAGTCTGAGAAAGAGATCAAACAAAAAATCATGAGAATCAGTAAAAAATAACCATTGTCTACCGAAAGCACCTGTAACTACATAAATAAGTGCACCCATCACTAATATCGTGAAATAATAATAAAATATTGACAAAAATTACTTCAAAACTTATAAATAACCAAACGTAACATTATTTTTTAGCATTTGACCATAGTAAGTTTTGAAAGTGCATTTGTGCCCTAATTTGCTCGATTTTCAAGTAACCATTACGGGAGATTGATAATGTCATTTCGTGAGTCGTCTACATCAAGTGAGAGTTTTTTCCTTACTCTTGCATTTCATCGCATTTAAATTCATTTTTAATGGAATTTTGTGTTCTAAAAGGGAGGAATTTCAAATTTTCTAGTGTTAGTGATCATCATAAGTTTCATCATCAAACCTGCGATAATCGCTCTTGAGCTAAAATACACTCGCGATGAAATCATATTCTAATTAAAAACAAAGGTGATGGTTCCAGGACATAATATTTTTAGGAGAAACTCCTTTTAAGAAAAAAATCTCAATTTCAATCCATGAAAAAGGTTTTTAATTGGTGTTAAACGATATTTTGTAGGAAATCATGATTTTGGAATGGAAAGAAAGAGGCCATGAGGCTCAAGGCCACCAAGCATCCCAGAATCCAGAATTCATTAATGCCTTGAGATATTATGGGTTGTTGAAGCTCTTTAGGACCGTAAGACTGAGGGCTTAGGTGAAATTGCTTCCCTATTTGATTGGTCTTTGGGATTTGGATCCAAAGATATTAATAATCAAAGGCCAAGAACTAGAAGCAAAAGAATGATACATTTATTTCATCATAAGATTGTCCCAAAGAGGAGAGAGAGTCCAGCTCTTTGGGTATTTCCCCACTAGCGAGAGTACAAATGCTCTGATTAGGAGGCATTATCCAAGTGCAGAGCTCACGATGGGTGGGAAGGTGAAGATCGACACAATCACCAAAAACCTTCCTTTACGAACCATCCTATACACCGCAGCTCATGTATCTGGGATGCAAGCCCTTCATGAGTGTTCAAAATCCAAATTTCAATATGCAGTTCAGTGCCTGAACCCCAACATGTTCAACTAATGTGGGGGCCTTCTGGCGAATATGAAAAGATAGATGATGAAGGGGAAGTAGGGAAATATGAGATAATTTGGGTTTGGCTTGATATTGGTGACTTTCATCCTAGAGAAGGTGCCCTTATTCTGGTATTAGTCGGCAAAGGTACCATATCCTACCCCCCCAAGACCTTAGGCTAGTGAGGTGGAGTCAAATCATGCCCCGAGGAGGGAATGGTCAATAGATGCACTACCCTCCTAAGTCTTTTACTTGGGTTCAACACCAATTAGTCGTGATGGAAAATTATGCATATGCTATCACAGATTTTAGATGGGATCGAAATCTACCTGTGCCATAAGGAGAACAGTGGACTGATGTAGGTAAAGAATTGTTTTTTGGATTTTTTTAATTCTTATGGCTTTTTTTTGTAAAAGTGTAAACTGAGATTGACTTATGGTAAATGTGAAGATGTGGGACCAAAAAGAATTCCTGCCATGTTTCGAATAGCACAGTGGGTTTCTCATCAGATAGTGGGCACTGATTACGAGGAAGGAGAAGACCCCTTAACCTAGATGAAGTGCAACCTAGATGTGATTACTCGGGAAGTTCCAGAGTATGCTATTATAGATGAGGTGCCACTACATTGGTAGAGACAAATAGTGGCAATATTTGCAACACTGTCTCGACTGTTAGGCCGAGTGATCAGAGTAGTCTTGTGCTACGATGAGAATCATGCTCGCTGATAGCCTTTCTATTTATTTTACACATTTTGTAGGCTTTGAAAGCCAAATGTCTCATAACACTTTATTTTTGAGATTTTGATGCAAAATCTTCGATAGACTTTACATACATACATACATACATACATACATACATACATACATACATACATACATACATATATATATATATATGCATGTTTTATTTTTGTAGTTATGTGTTAAGTATATGATCAATTTTATAATTGACACAAATGTCTATCAATGACATAATTTGCTAATGCATTTGTTAATGTATTAAAATTGCGTGGAATGTGTTGATATGTGATAAAATCAAAATTTCTTTACATTAAGAAAACATGTAGACACATAAGCAATATTTGCGTATTCCATACCGAATAATGATTGTTTAACTGGAATGCAACGAGTTGTGAATCTAACTTGAAAACTAAATCTCTAATGCCAAGAGAAACTGCTTCTGACAATAGTTCAATGGCTGCACTATATTTGGCAATGTTGTTATATCTCCGTCCTAGGGAAATACCTTGTAAATAAATCAACTCTCCTTCAGGGGCATAGAGTACCCACGTTGCAAAAGACTAATTTCATGTGCTATGACAAACATCATCAGAAAAATTGACATAATGAATTGATGGCATCTGCAACTGAGTGGAACACAAGGTAAGTAGAAAAACACATGTCAGCAAAGCAAACAAACACACCAAAAATAAAAAAGCGCACACGAATTAATTTACAGAATAATGTACAAATAGTCATTACATGAATTTCACACATAATACCTTTTTAAATACAACCCATTTTGAGGCTGTGAAAATGCATTTCCTTCGTAGTCAACTAGCTCATAGGTGCCTTTTTGCAAAATAGGTTTCACAATATATGGCCCATGCCACATAGGTTCGAACTTTACAACGCCTAACTTATCATTAGCCTGATCATAAAGGAGGACCAAGTAACCTTCAGAAAAAGTGCGAGGAGAAATGGTTTGATCAAAATGAGCTTTGACATGTTTCTTTTGGGCTTTGATTACCAAAGTAGCGATGCGACAGGTCTCGTTAAGCCGGTAATTTGAGCGAAGGGATTTCACATTAAATTGGGAGAGTTGCCTCTAAACCATAAACTAGATGGAATGGAGTAAATATAATGGTCGTGTTAGTGGAAGTCGTTTAAGCCCAGAGACATGAGAATAACATAAGATGTCAATCCTTTTGTGCTTTCCAATGGTGTGTTGAAGCATAGTAATAAAAAATTTATTAATTTCTTTGACTGGCCATTAGCCTATGGAAAGTAAGGTGTTGAGATATCATGACGATGTCCTAGCTAAGCAGTCAGCTCTGCCATCATGTACTGATGAAAATATGAGCCATGATTAATTATGATGGCTTGAGGAACACCAAAATGCGTTAAGACGTGGTTGAAGAGAAACTAAACCCCATTGATACGATTAGCATTATATGTGGGCATTTCCTCGAGCCATTTAGTAAAGTAGTCGACAAGAATGATAATATAGCCATGCCCCCTAGTTGAGCAAGGGTTAGATGTCATGAATTCAATTGCCCATTTAGCAAAGGGTCCAATGGTGCCTACTTAGTCTAAGGGTGTTGCAGGAGAGCACTACTTGTAGTTAAAAATCTGGCATTGACGGAAATTTTGAAGAACCATAATACAATCTCTAAAGATAGAATGCGAGGAATAACCAGCGAGAAGGATTTTTTAAGTAGTGGTGTAGCCTAATATATGACCACCACAGGAAGCAGAGTGGTAGTCATTCAAGACCCATTTAGCCTCTTCAAGTGTTAGACATATTTGAAGAACAAAGTCCACACCAACTCGGTATAATGTATCACCAAGAATCTAATAGGGTTGGGACTAATGCTAGATGCGGCATCTGTCGGATTGAGACAATTTACATCGGAAGGTCTAGGTTTTAATATAGACGATAATATCTAGATAGCACGGGTCGAGAGTGCTAATAAGGAACAATTTTCATCAAGAATCTGCTCAGTAAAATCAGTAGAAGTTCTTGCAGATGGAAGGGCACATATCACTCAGTAAAAGTAAGTGATTTCTTTTTTTTGGCGGTGTTAAACTCGAAATAAAACTCCTGTAGGATAACAGTCCACTAGGAGTATTTCCCCCTAGTAATTGACAAGCCAATATATAGGTCATGGGGTTGCAATCAAAAATCACCATGGTTTTCCATAAAAGGATATAATGGCACAATCTTTGAGCAACATGGACTGTTGGTAAGGAAATATTTTCAACATCTCCATATTGAGATTTAGTGTCAAGAAGATTTCAGCATAAATAATAAACCATATGTTCTTTTCCATCATTTTCATCATGAAATAACACAATAGGAATGGTAGTTTCAGTTGCAGCCAAGTATTGAAAATAATTGCCTCGATAATCAGGGCGATGTAGTAAGGATAACTCATAAGCATGTATTTCAAAACTTCGATCGATTTCTAAGAAACTTCAATCCAAATGAAAGGGATCCCCTTCTCAAGTAAGTGAGTGAAATTGTTAGAGAGTACAACATAATTAGGAAGAAATTGATGAAAACAGTTAGCATTTCCTTGCATGCTTTGCAATTTTCAACAATGAGGTAGGGGGTAAGTTGAAAATAGCCTCAAATTTTAAAGGATCGATTCAGATACATTTACGAGACACCAGAAAGCCCAAGGATTGACTAGATTTAATTCAAAAATCACACTTGTGCAAATTGACATGGATTTTCTAATGTCGACATCACAAAAGATGGATCTTAAGTGGTCGGGATGGTCATGATGCTTAGTAGAATGGGTTGGTAAGTTGTCAAGGTAAGGAGGAAAAATATGTCGAATATCATGAAACACATAAGGCATTGCTCTCTGGAAGGTAGTGCCAGTATTTTTTAAACCGAAAGGAAGCTTCTTATAGGAAAAGTACCCCATGGATAGATAAAGGTCATCTTATGTTGATCAAAAGGTGAAATTTTGATCTGGCTATAGCCAGGAAAACCATCCATAAACGAGAAAATATCACTCCCATCACACTCATCAATGATCTCATTGATAAAAGGATTGGGATAATTTTCTTTTTGAAAAGCACGATTAATGTCACGGTAAATAACACAAACGTGAATTGTGCCCTGCTTTTTGGCAACACGGATAATATTAGACACCCAATCTATCAATGGGATGGGATAGATAAAACTAGCTTTTAAAATATTTTCCACTTCTTCTTTAATAGCAACAGCCTTTCGAGGATGCACAGGATGAATCCATTGGCAAACAGGCTTTACACCAGGATACGTATGTATTTCAAGCACCACTATTGCTATAACTATATGAGGCATTTCCTCATATGACCACGTGAAGACATCTCAAAATTATTTGAAAATTTGAGGGTAAACCATGATCTCATAGGGAGAACAAGACACCCCAATATGAATGTTATCGAGAATTCTAGGTTTAATGGAAATGCCAAGAGTTATGTTTGCAATAATGTTTGCCACATTACCCTCAGATAGGACTTCATGCACCAAAATAGGTGTTTGAAGTGGATGCATAGGGAAATGGGAAGGAAATGATTCATGACATGAAGGCATCTCACCGACGCTGGGAAGAAATGAAGAACGACGATGGAGACCATTACAAGGAGTTTCATCTAAATGAATAAGCTCAGCAATACTCTCATCGATGGGTAATGTCTCGTTCAAAGGATCCAAAACCAAGCCAAGGATATGGTACATAAGTATCCAGGTTCATACTGAAAACATCATGACTTTCTGAAGTGGTTGTTGAAGCCAAGACAGTTTCTTGATAGTTTTTCACTAATAGACTTAATGTTCTAGAATTTCCAAATGAATCAATTTGATCTCGAGTAGGAATAATCAAAGGATCCATAGAAATCGAGATCACATTGATCAAAGTGACATTTAGAGGTGGGATAGTAAAACTACCCATCAAAGTAAAATCTTTGAAAAGACCTGTCCCCACAATCTCATAAGCAATAATGGTACTTCTCACATATGAGACATTTTTGTTTGACGTACCAGAACAAAAAAAAGGCAGTTGGTCGAGGGTGGAAATTTTTCCTTTGTGAGGAAATTGAAGCACCTGTAACAAAGAAGAAGCCACAGGAAACATAGCATGGATCCAACTTCACTTGAGAAGAAGGTTGTAATTGAGATTTGCATTTACAACTTCCACTTCTAGCTCAATGGTCTTTCATTCCAACATGATCAGCAAGTTTTTCAAAATACCATATGCATGGGAGCCTCTACCAAAGGCCTCCAAAGTGTTCAGGGATTGATTAGAGGAAGGGGAGGCAATGGCCTTCCAACACAAAACAAACATGATGCAGGTGGAAGCACCTTCATAAAATCTGATGGATCGTCTATACTTTAATGAGAACTTGAATAAAAAAAGTAATCTGATGAGGAATATGATGAATGTGGCTTTCAAGATCAAAGTTAATTAAACTGAAATCAGCAGGATAAATAGTTCCTATAGGAGGCAACAATGTTTTAGACTGCATTGGATAGGTTTGGAGAACCTCCAGATTAGACATTGCCAAATGTGCTTGAGCTAAATAGTCAATAATATTATAATGTTGTGCAGCTCTAACATTAAGTTTATAAGATGATTTCCAAAATACATCCTTGTGAGGTGGTTGGATTATTGACTCATGATTAGGATGCTCAATTTGGAGTGGACTAGAACTAGATGGAGTAGAAGTAGAAGGTATACCAGTGACTTCTTTCTCCATAATTTGATTTTGCAGATTTTGATAGTACTTTGTTTGAGTAGAAATCCAAAAGGTGATGAACCTTGCCTCATGAAAACTTGAAAACCAGAGGAGGAAGAGAATTTTTGTTTGTCTAGCAACTATGCCTGCTAAGATGGAAAAGGTTATTTCAAAATAGTTGAAGTGCCTTTCAAGAAGCAGTTAACTTCATAAGATCAGGGATAATCCCTTGTGTAATGATATTCCTCACGGATGAGGCAAGGATATTTCAGATTCTGCTTGGAAGCAGGATGAGCAGAAGATTTGGGTGGATCCTGCTTCAGGGTATCAATTTTGGCTTTACCTTTACCTTTTTCTCAAGTTTTGAGGTGTTATCTACTATGGTAGAATGATAACATGTACCTTAGAGGTTTTACCAGGATTTGAAATTTTTTCAGAGGATTACTGGAACCAGTGTTTGAAACAGATTTTTTCTTTGAGGAAGTCTTAGTCGAAGTTTGAGACACTAAACCAATTACACCATCAATAGGTGGCACATCGGGAGACTTTGAGGCTACCAGATCTGAAGATTGTCTTGGAGCATTACAAAACATCTCATACAACGTGCCAGGTTGTGAATAGACTAATTCTAGATACTTAGCATGGGAAATAGCTTGTTCTTTAGTAACACATCCCCCCATAGCTATATCGTTAGCAATATTGTTAACCAAAGATTTTGGAACCATTTAGTCAACAACTAATCAACAATATTGAATTTGATGAGGCGATGCCGACATCTCCATTAATGAATATGCTAAAAAATGTGCGTCATGGAATCTTTCTTATGGGATGTGAGAAAATGAGTTCTAGTTTCATATTGAACCAGAAATTGGAAGTGGGTGAGGAAGGCCATAGCTAAAGAGTTGAAGCCAACATAGGTAGTTCGAGGCAACTCAACATACCATTTTACAGCAGATCCTGTTAAGGTTTTCTGAAAGAGGTGAAGATGGATATAGTTTTCAATGTACGAATTTGAAGGGCACCATTAGTGATATGTGATCACATGTGCTTGCGGGTCCTCTTTAGACTTTCTTTCAAACTTAGGTCAATCACTTTGAATTTTAGCTAGAACCGGAGGCTAGACGGTGAATGAAGAATAGGATCATTTGTGAGCCTACAGACATCAAGTAGTTCCAATGTAGCCAAAAAGGGAAATTGCAAATTGAACAGCATGTAGGGCTTTTGAGGAGCCCAAAACTGTGGGTTCCAGCCTTGTTGGTAAGGATTTTTCCCCCACAGTGGAGGAAGTTTTCCATATGGGATTTGATGTTTCCCCCACTAAGGGTTGCCTTGACCATAAGGTAGATTTTGTCCGGGGTAGGTTTGATATTGACCTACCCTAAGCCATTGATAAGTATTATATGCGACATATGGATTGTAAGGTTGTTGAACCTGTTGACCATGGACTTGAAGAGATTGGTCATGTAGTTGCAGGGATTAACATTATGCTTACAAGGGATGACCTTGTTGATACACATTTGAAGCTTGATACTACATAGGTTGACCTTGTTACTGCAAAGGCTGAGTTTTCTTTTGTAAAGGAAAGGTTGAGTAGGCTACTAAACAAATTGAGTTTTCTATTGCAAAGGCTGCAAAGGTTTCCCCTAGTTTTGCAAAGGTTTCTACGCTTCTAGTAGCAGCGCCCCTTGCTGTTGTAGTGGCTTCCCTTGTTATTGCAAGGGTTTCCCTCACTACTGTGAGGGTTTCCTTTGCTATTGTAAGGGATTCCCTTACTACTGCAAGGGTTTCCCTTGTTTTTGAAAGTGTTGTTGGGCAGTTCCTTCGGATATACCTTAAAGGTATTAGTAATTTCTGAATTGAATATGACCATATCTACTAGGAATAGTGGACTGACAGGGCTAGCCATAAGCTCCTTCTTGTGGAGCGTCAGATAGATTTACTAAGGCTTGTGAACCATATGGGACATAAACTTTTTGGAGTGGAATCATAGCTGTATAAGGCTCTTGATGCTGGATATTATCCAAACCATATGGACCAATAGGGTTAGGAATACCACCAAAATAAGGTTGATTAACTCCAACCATGTGAGTTTGTAATCCACTCGCATTGGTTTCACCTGACACAAGAGGAATGTTCAGATTCCCTCCCAGGTGGTGCCACACTTTGTCCACTTGATGGAGGGGTGGAATAACTAATCGAAACTTGACTTGAAACATTTGGTTCTACTAGAAGTGTTAGTTGAAATGATAGTACAAGTTTCAATGGAATCATAAGTTGAACTGTAACTAACGTGAGAAAAATTTGTCCAGGAGTTTTGAGTGGTCGCATTTGGAATAAAAATACCATAAGTATGCATGGAATTTGAAGACAAAATGGGATTTTTATACAAAGATGAAGCACTAGGAGTTCCTGAAACTAACTAAGCTAGGGTTGTATATTCACGTGGAAAGATGGCCCCATTGGTTTCAAGAAGTGTGTGAGAGGAGGCTCTTCCTATAAAAGGAAATCTTTCTGGAGGAAATTCATAGCCTTGTTGATCATCGACATGAGGACTATTAGTAGAAAAAGATTCTGAATGACTTGGAGAAGAGGTTGGGATCTCACCTTGTGAATCCATGGGTGGAAACAATTGGTGAAAAGGAATCTGATATGTGTGAGGAGATAACTCCAAAGTGATAACCGTCTGATCATAAGGATTGTAAGGACACTGAGGACATATCACAACATAATAAAGTAATGGATTCAATGGATGAATGAAAAACCTCTGCAGATTCTCAAGAGTCTGCAAAATCGTAGGGGTTTGTATAGGACTTTCAGAGGTCTCAGGATTAGATTCTTGAGGTGACCAAGAATCCAATGGAGGTGGATGAGAAGATAGGGGTTTGATACTTGGAATAATCCCAAGTTTAAAACCTTTATCTTCAAGTGATTGAGGAAGCTCTGAATGAAATCCTTGGGAGAACCCTTTGGTATCAGATAATGAAGGAAAGCTATGAGATGAACTCAATGGTTCAACCACAATGAATTTCTCTCAAGAGTAGAGAAGAAAAGTTAATTTTGTAAGGGCTTATTAACAATCTTGAAACTAAAAAGGAATTAGTCAATATTGTTCCAAGAAGCAACTACACTGGTTCGACATATTATCATTGGCAGACATTTTCAGAATTTGAAAAAGGAAAATTACCTTTTAATGTATTAAGAGTCGAGAAAACGATGAAAAAGGTGATTCTAGTCGCTTTCATAGGTTTAACAAGCTTGAAAGGACAGGTGCTCAATGATATTTTCAAATTTAAGGAGTCAGAAAATATTGGAATGACCACTCAGTTAACTCTAGGAAAAAAAGAGTACCAAGTAATCATGAACTAGAATATACACCTTAGCAAATAAATTTAACAAGGACTTGACATACATCCAAGAAATCTCCCCAATTATTGTGTTCAGTGTATTACGTTTACAAGGTGGCAGACTCAACTTCCTATGGATAAGGTTTGCAAGCTATGAGGGTCTCCCTTTCTACACTCGATGGTATGGGGAGTACAAGTCTGTGCTACTACTGTCTAATGCAAGGGCAAATGACAGCTGCTGAGTTTTATAGACATCGGAACACGTCTCTAGGTCAAACCACTAAGTATGAGTGTTAATGTTTCAAATTCTCCTTATATGAATTAATAGATTCCAAAGTTAATCTCTAAATTATGTTTCGATTTCAAGGCCTTAATGATGTCACGTGTTCCTAAAATGCAGCTAAATGATGAAATTGAAATTATTTCATTCGATGAAGGCTACCTATTTAGGGAAGGGAAATACCCAAATCAAGCATCAAACAAGAAAAAATGCATCAATGAAAATTTTCCAATGCTAAATGCAAAACACAAAATCTAATCTTTCATTTCATAAGAAAATTCAATGCCAAAAAAAATATTAAAGCAATCTAGCTTAAGATATAACGATGATTTCCTTTTCACTTTAACGCAATCAATGTAATCTAGTGCAAAAGAGAAAAAGAGAATGCTAACAACTCAATAATCATGAAAATATCTTTCACATTAATGATTTGGAATGCAGCAAATGCTTCAAAAACTAATTAAAAGATAAACACTTTCGCTTTCGCTTTTTCAAACATAAAATTTAAAGCAAATACTTCCTTTCAGTTCAACCCAAAAAATTATTTTGTAATATATTTCTTGCCAAATGGAACTAAAGTCACTTTCAAAGCATCTACTGAATTAGATACTAATGAAAACATCTTAATACCCAAGAACCAAAGGTGATTTGCAAAATACATCAAAACACTAAAAGACTATTTGAACAAGGGTAATTAGTCCCTGAAGAGAAGACCAATGATTGAATGAAGGATGGCTTAGAAGTCCTAGAAATGCTAGAAGGAAAATCAAGCTCCAAACACACTCAAACTAAATCAAGAGGCAATTGCAATCAAATAAACATGTCAAGCAAGAAAAGGACACTAAAGTCACATTGGTAAGCCATTGACATGAGGAAAAATACTCAAAAGAAGAAGGCAAACCCTAATTTCCTTTAACCCCTAATATCATCACACCTGTTAAAAATGAAACAGTGATCATCGCTATTGTAATCAGAATATTTGCGATATCATCACAACTCTCACGGAAAAAACCATGATGGTCAAGAAAGATAAAGAAAAAACAAAAAATCTTCAACAACAACACAAATTAAGAACCTTAAAGCAATCACAATAAAGTGAGAATAGATAAGACAAGAGAACATTGAGTATGGTAATGGAGGGTTGGTCAAACTAATCACAAAAAAAAGGTGAATCATTGAATGGAAAGGATCATAGGATGCATAGTGGAGTCACCATTTTGTTGTCTAGGTAAATCCTCTCTACTGATAGAGATGATCGCTCTAGCCCAATGAGTGGGTCTAGCAACCAAAGTGACAATCTACCAGACACTTTCCTAAGTTATAATTGAAAAGAAAAACAAAGAAGATGCCCCTACCTCGTTCTGATGTTATTTTGATCTCCTTTGTTGAAGACCTTCAATCACATGCGCCACAGTCTTGTTCTTGCTGCCCTTAGCATTTATGCACCTACATAAGAGATCAAGACACAACAAGGAATGCAAATACAAATAACATATTGAAAATAAACCTACGTAGCTGGTGAAGGAATGTTATGCTAAATGATACATGCTCATACCCATTTAGGGAAAATGCTAACAATTGTGTATTAATAAAAATTAAGGGGGAGCATACAGCTAAGCATTGATGTTGATAGGCTCTCCTTGAATGAATACAGAAGTCTAAGCTAAGCTCTCCAAATTCTCATTTTCTAAGCAAAATGAGTAGCATATAGGCACAATCTTAGCATAACGGTGCAAAGAGACGTAGACCAATGATTTGAAAATGGGAGAGGATGAATATATAGGCTAGGAAAGGAAGTTAGGATCCCTCCAAAGATAGGATTTGGCCCTTATCTCAAGGAGGTAGCTCATAAGGATTACACCAAGAGGCCAAGTTGGCAGAATTCGACCTCCTGTATGCCAAACAACCTCCAACTTTCTGCTCTGGAAGCTTCTAGATCATGAAGCTTCTCATCCTCTTTGGGAAAATTTTCTTTCCAAAATCATCGCAGGTATACAAGTGAACAAAGTGATGCCATTGTCGGTCAAGTGCAGTGAAATAGGAGATTACTCTCATAAGCATGATGACTATCAAATTAGGGCTTTAGAGATATTTATTTAAGGGAAAGATCAAGGAATTTTCCAATCAATGTCTTAGGAAGGATATGAGCTGCATATATGAATGAGTACACTACATAATGATCATGCTTCAGGCACTTTGGGGTATGTAACAAGGAAGTGCAGGGGTGTGAAAAATATTGTGTAACACCTCATAGTTCAATGACTACTTCATTATTTATCATTAAAGCTTATGACTATGATGTTTTCCAAGACCATAACTAGAACTGAGCTCAATAATATTCGATACATGCCAATCTTATGATTCAAAGAGGAAACCAAATTACTTGTTAATTTCCTCAAATATATCCATCGTTGGGAGAACCAAAGGAATACCTAAAAGCTTGACCCAAGGCAAGATGACCTTCATCCTTTTAGTGCAGGCATCAAGCTCAAGGCTCCAATTATTTTAGAAATAGACCATCAAAAGAATCTACCATGAATATATTGATGAGCATAATTTCCCAACCTAGCAATACATACCATCCATCCCCATGCACGAATTAAACATTATTGGATATATCCAAGTGCGTTGCAGTTTTCTCTATGTTCACCTACTCAAGCACTGAGTCAACATATCGTTACTAGCGATAACATCCAACAATAAACTCCTATGCCATATTCCTAATCTTGTTTGGCTGCACCACTTTTGCTAAGGAACAAGTTGGTTTCTACATGTCATGTCGTCATTTTTCTTTTCCTAGATACTTGGATATATATATTCTAGAAACTTGGAGATCTATTTTAAGGAGTGTTTAAATGGAGTGGGAGGACATCATTCGGGACATATTTGATTATTTTTATTCGTGTGGAGAGGTTTGGAGAACTAGGAGTTCTCGGCTTCAGCAGTAGCACCAATATGGAAACCCTCAGGTGAATTCAGTCAGATTGGGCAAGAATGCTGCTCTCCGCTTGGTGAATTCATTCAAAATTCATAGAGGTGCTACTGGTTGCAACTTCATTTTGAGAGGCTAGGTCTAGTTTTTAAACGAACATATTTTGAGGCTTGATCTAGATTGCAGTAGTTGTTTGATATTCTCAGTTATTTCCAACTATTTCATATTTCCATGTACTCCTATTTATGGTTAATATAATAAAGTTGAGATTAGCTGCATTTTCCTTGTGTTAGACATTTCACATTATTTATTGTGTTGGAAAATTTTCATGAATTTCTCTTAGTATCAATATTCTGTATTTTCTGGGCTGTATTTGTAGATTAAAACTATTGTTGGAAAAAAATACTATAAATTTATGGTGTTTTATGCATGTACTTTATGGGATAAGTTTTTTGTAATGCAATTAGCATTATGGGTGATAACCATCCGGTCCAGACATTAAGACAACTCCTTTTCTGTTTAAAGTGGTGACTCTGACTTGGGATGATGGGACCAGTTTCCCATTATGGGTTTTAAAATGAGAGTGGATAGTTTACGAGTGATTGAAATAGAATAATGATAACTTAAATGACCCATTGTATCATGCACATCTCTAAGTAGCGTAATCTAATATAAAGCCGGGTATTTCTGTGTAATATGCAATCTACAAAGATATCTACCTGATATGTGATAATAAAGATTAATCATGGATAAAACAATGATGATAACGTGTAAAGATAATTTCCTTGACTAAATAGTTTGTCAAATAAATGTATAAACAATATCACATATGTGATGATATATGTATATGAAAATAAACAATCTTATCTACGCATCATACAATGGTGCAATTAATTCTTAACAAAAAAACGTATTTCATATACAATTCATGAAAATAAAGTGTTTCCACTAATTAAACTGAAACATGACTAATAATACAAGATAGAGGTACCATATATGTGAAGTTATGCTCATTTGACTAATGACATATATCAACATATTTATTTAGATCAAATTATTCTCCAAGTATACAAAAGTGCATCAACAAAGGAAGGTAGTCTCGCATTTAAAAGAAATGATCATGTTCCATAATTTTAGCAAAGCATTCACAAACTTGCAATAGTGCATTCTTTGCAATTTTTTTTGATAAAATTATCGATCCTTCTCTAAATGGATGAGAAGGGCATAAATACTATTCTAACTAATTTTTAAAAATAGATTATACAAAAATTTGAGGAGGTTTCAAACAATCTTCCTCCTAACTAGTTAGCTAATTCTAAAAGTAAAAAGTGACTTCATGAGTAGAGGCTATGACGATGATTTGCTATCTGCCGACTTGTCTTTCAAATCGCAGATATCCATCATTAGTTTTACTTGAGGAGGTGCTTCAAACTATGTCCTGGCCTGTCCTGCAAAAATTGCATCTATGAGAGGTGGCATCATCCGATGAGTTGAATGGATTGAGCATTTAAGGATAATGATTTGAATGTGTGGTTTGACGAGGTATTGCCAATATGACTCCCAATTAGTCTTTGCTAACTTTGCAATGGATTCCCTTTGAGTTTCCTCTCTTTCCTTCCATTTGTTATGCAAGTTATTTAGATCGGGCAGTTCTTTTGGATTACCTTCTTTCACTAGGTTGGTGGCAAAAACGGTGTGGTTTACCAGCTTTACTATGTCCTTTGACACCTCAGCCACTCTTTACACTGCTAGTTCGGCTTGTTTGATCCTTGCATCCCAATCTGTGAAAAGAATGTTCTTGTGTGTCTCCTCGATCCCAAGAAGATTAGCTTTGCTTCCCTCTTTTGTTTCTTTCCATTTGATGAACTATGAGATTCTTGTGTTTAGATCATTAAACTAAGGTCTCTAGTCAATCACTTTATCTGTTAGTTGGTCACTAGTGATCTGATAATGAGCGATATGTGACAACTTTTGGAAAAATTGTTCTTTTTGTTTTAATAAGAGATAATTTAGCTCTAGTGCATCTTTGATGAATTCCTCGTCAGTAGGAGCATCATTATATCTTTCCATGGCTTGCTGCAAGTTGTGGAGTTGCATGGTTTTGGAAAATATGTCTCCTTCGTGTCTTATCATCAGCACCTCCATGCTTTCTTGTAAGTGGGCCAGCTGCTCAGTGGTCTACCTATTTACTCTTGCCTTATCTTTTTCAAGATATTGCTCAAGCTGTGCAATCTTCACATCGTCTTCCTTCAACAGAACAAATATCTCAGCAGCTTTTTCCATTCTGGTTGTTGCATAGACTCCTGTAAATTGTGACAATCTAGTAAATTTTCTAGCCTATTCGGAAGGAATGTCCTTCCAAAATATGTCCATTGGCTCATTCCTAGGTGGGAGTTCAGGTGTTCCTATCCTTCTCCTTTTCCTTTGTCTCCATACTAAAACCTTGTGCAACAGGCTCTAGAACACATCAAGAGGACGAATTTCAGTTAGCTTCAAGACAATCTTCAATGTGGGCAAAGCGGGGATGATATTGGTCTACTGAGACATTGTCACTTACTCATCTATTAGTTCAGACTCTGTATTTTTGTGAGCATGCAAAGGAGTTTGATACTATATAGTTTCCTCGGTACTCATTGTCTTGGGAGTGATTTCCAGTTTCTTATTGAATTGATCCTCTAAACTGCTGCTTTTGATCTCTGAAGTAATATCTTTAGGTGGGGTGCTCATACTGTACTTTTTGGCTCACCTCCTACCAGATTATCCTGTATTCTCGGTGTCTTGGGCCTTTCCTATATTTAGTTATTTCCTTGTATCTACTTGAGACTCCATGAGAGAATCAGGTCCCTCACTCTTGACACTCACACTGGGCGTAAGCTTGTCCTTAATTTTTAACAAATGTATTGGGATTATCTCGATCCTTTTATTTTAGAACTCCTGAAAGCTTTCAAAATCTTCAACACTCAGATTTGTTCTTGCTCATTCGGACGATTGTTCGAAGGATTGAGTCGACTATAAAATTTCTTCAAAATCATTAGCCTCATGGTTATAAGGCTTGATCTTTACTGCAGTACTGATGTTATATTCTATCATGTCTTGATCAAATTTCCTTTTGGGAAAAGTATGGAGCTTGAGGCTTTCGAGGCTTATTGGCTTTTTTCTTGCATGGTTAAAATTTTCTAATGAAAATGAACCACACCTAATAGGAAAATATGGCCATAGTAACTTCTGTCTTTCTTCGAAGACTTTGGTCAAACCTTTTCCCAAAGTCTCGTGGGCTCTTTCTATTGCTAACAATTTGACAGAGACATACAAAGGGCGAACATGTGGGTCTGCGATACTACTAAAAACCCTAATGTATGTGAACCATTCTTCAATAAAATACTTGCCGACAATGAGAAGGTCTGTAGCAGGTTCTTTGGAAAGCATAGGGGATTTCTTATTGAAAGTTAACTCATGCAATGGAAAAATAACGACATGGCATATTTTGTAAAAATGGGCTATATAACGATATTCCCAAATATGTTTATGGCTGAGATTTTTATGAAGCCAACTCACAAAAATATGGAAAAGAGAGATTCTTCGATGATTCAAATGACAAAACCTAATTTCTATATATAGGAGTCTAAGGAGTCACAATATAACCCAGCCGACCTAACAATAATAATATAAAGCCACAACAATAACAATGGAGGGACTCTATGGGGCACAATATTAAATAGGGGCACAAAAATATTAATAAGGGATACAACTACAATAGTAATGGTGTAATCACTAGTATTAGAGGGACCTAACATGCCCCTCTCCTTAAAAAAAATTGTTGTCCTAAATGCTTGAGTAGTTTTGGATGCTTCTGTATAAAATTCTCATCCTCCCATGTGGAATCTTCAGCAGATAAGTTCTTCCACTTGATTAGATACTCCGAAATTGATCGATTTCGTAGCTGTCGAGTTCTTGTTTCTGTGACTACTTCCAGTTCAAATATAATTTTTCCTTCCTCATTAAGTTCTAGCAATATTGTTTGAACTAGGAGCTTGTCGCCTATAACCTTCCTTAAACATGAAACATGGAAAACTGGGTGCACTCGAGACGTTGCAAGAAGTTCCAATTTGTATGACATAGTACCAATCTTTTGCAACACCTTGTACGGACCATAATAGTTTGGTGATAATTTATTATCCTTCTTAGCATGCTTGAGGGACATTTGTTTATATGGTTGTAGATATAGGAATACCCAATCACCTACATCAAAACTTCTTTTGTTGCAATGTTTATATGCCTATTTTTTCATTCTATTATGTGCCAACACGAGGTTATACTTTAAGAGTTGGAGGACTTGTTGTTGATGTTCGATGTGATGTTCCACTGCTTGAACCTTAGAATTCTCTCTTAAATATGATGTGATGGATGCTGGCCAATATCCGTAAAGTTCCATAAATGGGGTCATTTTTGTTGTTGTATGGAAGGAAGTGTTATACCACCATTCAGCTAGAGGCAGCCATTTGAAGCATTGTGTCTGTTTATCAGAGACAAAGCAACGAAGATATCCTTCCAAACATTTTTTTACTATCTCAGTTTGCTCATCAGATTGAGGATGATAAGATGAGCTATGAGCTAACTAAGTACCAAGACAAGAAAATAATTACATCCGAAAATTTCCAGTGAAAATGGGATCTCCGGCACTTACACTAATATTTGGCTTTCCATGTAGCTTTTGAATTGTTTCCATAAATGCAATAGAAACTGTATTGGCTTTAAATGGATGTGATAATGCACAAAAGTGTGCATACTTGGTAAGTATGTCAACTGCCACCATGATGACACTCTTTCCCTCAGACTTGGGTAAACCTGTGATAAAATCCTTTGAAACCTCCTCCCAACATTGTCTTGCGATGGATAAAGGTTGTAATAGACCCTGGGTCTTAATTGTTTCAACTTTTTTTTTTGGCAAACCAAACATTTCACCACAAACATTCGAATATCCGATTTAGGGCCATCCAAAAAAAATTCCTTCTTAACCCTATGATAAGTTTTTAAAAATCCTGAGTGCCCTCCTAAGGGAGAAGTGTGCAATTCCATACGAATCTTTTGTTTGAGTTGCGAATTCTTATAGAGGTATAAGTGATCTTTGTACCATAACGAATCATTTTGCCAACTAAATGTATCATATGTAGTGGAATCTCGTTGTAACTTTCGAATAAGTGCCCACACTTCTTCATCATTCTTCCATTCGTCCCTTGCTTCATTTATCCAATCTGGTTACATAATAGAAATGGTGCACAACAATGCTTCCACATCCTCATCCTTTCTTGAGAGTGCATCTGCCACCACATTTTGCTTCCCTTCTTTGTACATGATTTCAAAGTCATAACCCAACAACTTTGTGACCCACTTTTGTTGCTCTTCAGAGGATAATCTTTGTTCTAAAAAGTATTTAAGGCTATCATGATCTGTTTTTATCTTGAAGCATCTTCCCATCAAGTAGGGTCACCATTTCTTAAGTGCGTGTAGTATTGCCAACATTTCCTTCTCATAAATAGCTTTGTGTAAAAACTTTCCCTTGATTGGAAGATTTTCAAAAGAAATGGGTCTTTCATCTTGCATTAAAACAACACTAATTCCATTTCCTGAAGCATCACATTCCATAATAAAGGTTTTTTTGAAGTTCGGTGTAGCTAAGGCCAATGCTTGGCACATTTCCTCGTTAAGATGTTGTTTCTTCCAGACTCCATGAAAATTCATATTTCTTCAATAATGTTGTTAGATCTGATTATCTTTCCTAGTTTCCCTGCAATACCCCTTAATTCAACTTCCTTTCCTTCCATAGAAAATTTCATGAAAAGTTCTTGAAAATTAAAAGCTATTGTACGCAAGTATTGTAGCCATTGGACTCCTAGTACAACGTCAACACCTCCCATTGGAATGGAAAGAATTGGGCTAGTCAATACATATGCTCCCATGTATAACTTGATGTTATGGCACTTTCTAGAGCAATTTATTCTTCCTCCATTTGCAACCATCGTTTGACACTCTGGTGTTGGATATAGGAAGCAATTCAATTCTTCTGCTACCTTACAATGAATAAAATTATGGGTAATTCCAGAATCAATCAACACTATTATCTTTTTCTTCTAGATTTGTCCTTCTATCTTGATGGTTTGAGGAGTGGTAATTCCAGCCAATGCATTACAGGATATGGACGGATTCATTTCTTCTTTATCTAGTCTTTGTCCCTGCAGTATATCATCTTCCTTTGGCCTTTCTTGCTCCTTTTCTTCTTCCTCTTCACAATCTATGTAGAATAATTTCTTCTCAGCACACTTATGACCTTTAGTGTATTTGCTATCACAACTGTAACAAAGCCCTTTTGCTTTTTTTTCTTCCAATTGTTTTGGTGTCAACCTTATAGGTTGTGGAAGGCTAGGGGTAACAACACTTCCATCTTTATATTTGTGACTGATATGCTTCTTGGTTGCCATAATTTTACTTTCCATTTTTCTTGCTAACCTGAATGCCTTCTCTAATGAATTCGATTCCCATAGGCAAACATCATGTTGGGTATTATCCTTTAAATTCCCTATGAACACATCAATCCTATACTTCTCTGGAATATTTTTTACCCTTATGTTCAATTTTGGAACTCCTTAATGTGCTTAACTACTGAACCCTTTTGTTTGAGACTTATCACTTGGCTAAAAAAAGCGTTGCTTTTTGTATCCTCATAATGTCCTATCAATTCTTCCATAAAAATTTCCCAAGCAATAATTTTTTTACAAGAGAAAAGCCATTGATACCATACAAATTGATTTGGTTCTAGATATAAAGTTGCAATATGTACCTTTTGTGTGTTTTTCACATATTTAGATCGAAAAGTTGCTACATCTGTAATATCCATGTTGCGGGATCATTGCCATCAAACTTCCTCATATCGATTTTTGGAATATGGTGGGTCTTTGATCCAACGTTAGAGTTTATGGAATCATTATTAAAAAAAAATTTGTTCTCATCATGAGTTTCCTTTACTACCATTTCACTATTAGTGACCATTTCTTGTAGCAACTTATTCATATTTATCTTCAATTCTTCCATTTTATCATCCATGAAATCCATTTTAGCATCCATGCCATTCATCTTAGCTTCCATGCCATCTGTTATCACTTAGAACCACATTCCACGTATATAATGATGTCCAAAGTTTCATATAAAAAAAAAAAAAAATTGTTTAGTGAATAGGTTTCTATGTGTGTCACTTTGAAATTGAATTTCAAAAGTATTGAAATGTGAGTCCTTGTGAAAACCGTTAGATACTCATCATATTTGTTTAAGGCATGTCTTGTCTTGTTTGCGTCATTTGTATTTTGCGCAGTTTCGCAGCGCAGTCTGATTGGCCAATTTAGCTGTGCAATGATGTTTTCCACCTTTTGGCAGCGTATCATTTACCAGCCATTTCGTAGCGCGTTTTGTCAATTCATAATTGTCTGCGCTACGAAATTGGGGATTCTGGGTTTTTGTAGCGCGTTTTCTTGAAATGTCAAGTCTGGGGAGGTGAGTCATTAAGTCCGTCCACATTTTGTCAGTTGATGTCTTCTCCAGGTCATGATAGGTTATCATTCCGCCATAAGGTTTAGGATCACGCACATGACAATCATTCTAAGAGATTTTATGAGGTATGGTTGTGTCATAATGTGTATTCATGGTGCGTAAACACACCTGCTGTATGACGAGTTTTTTTTAAAAGAAAACGCAAAGAAGCCCGAGTTTTCATTTAAAGGGATCATTGCAAGCGAGCCTGCACTCCAAAGCCGAAGTTGTTTTTGAATTGTAGCTGTTGTTAGTTCTCTGTGTGAAGATATTTGAAGCAAGATGGAGAAAAGAGGACATCGATCCGGTAAGTGCCTAAGAACAGAGCCAGAGGGGCTTGATCTTACACTCAGAGATGAAGGTGTAGCAAGAGCCTTTAAAAATGCTGGTTGCTGGAGGTTTTGC